>WJFF01000007.1:113041-124809 GCA_011800825.1 Fonsecaea pugnacius | reverse complement strand
TCGATACCCCGTTGTACCATCCTCTCTGGCCCCCAACATGTGGTTGCATTGATCCCTGCTACCGGCGAGGCATTTATGTGTCCCTCGTACGAGTCATTTTACCCAAGGTCATCGACCCTCTGCCCCCCCTTTTCGGCTTCATTGACAGGGGTCGACATGGAAGGAAAATGCAATCCTTCTAGAAACACTCATTGATTATGACTACGAGGCGCAAGAACCAAGTATTTCTGCAAAGTACTTGTATCTTTATGTCCTGGCCACACCCGAACTCATGCACCCGCTGGTCTAGCTCCAACTATTCTCACCACCCTACCTCCTCCGGTGGCATCTAGATTACCTTCTTCTACCCAGCCGGGCACTGGTCCTCCCTCGTCTTTATCTGAAGTTACACTCCACACTGGTGGGAATCCAGCTTTCATGGGTCCCCCGGCTTTTTGACTCCCTGGGATGGCGAACCGAGGATTGGTGTGCAGAGCAAAGCCTCTCAGCAGGCCTTGCTGGATCAGGCTCAGGACCACAGATTCCACTTCATTCATGGCGGGCGATTCTTCCCCTCCACTGTTATCTGGTACATACTGACCGATATACTCGTCAATGTATAACCCTGTTTCTAGATCAAATCCGGTCTCGTTGATCGCAGCATCCATGTCTGCAAACTCAGGGTCGACGTATTTCTCCTCTGTCAAGGCCACGTATGAGCCGAATCCATTAGCCATTGATCTCGCCCTCTGCTTGCCCAATGCCCATGTCGCTGCGTGACGGACATAGCTCAACCTGAGGAATGGTATTTTCTTCTCTTCGCCCATGTAGCCGGCAAGGAGGAAAGTCTTGCGAATTAGACTCCTCCAAACCAGGATCTCACACCGATTACGGAGCTGGAAGAGGATGGACCGCCGGAGGAACCACTGGCCGGACTCGGTGTCCAAATCCAGATACTGGTGGAACATTCCAAGGTCTCCAGTTTGTATGACCTTGCAGAGGGGAATGAATCTCGGCCCGATATCACGGCCCTCTGGACGTGAGAGGAGGGTGGAGGAAGGGAAACGGCCGAGGCAAAGGTTGGCTGCTATCAGGTAGATCAAGATCAATCTCCGATGCTTGGTAGCCCGGCGATGGCACTGTTCATACGCCGTTTGGAGCACATTCTGTGCCCGTCGGAAATGATTGTTGGCGAAATGGAATCGGCCGAGGTAGTACAAGAAGGTAACCCGCTGGGCTGCCGGATAGTAGGATAACGGTGGCGACTGAACGTCGATGCTTGAGAGCATCTGCTGAGCGTTGCGCAGCCGGCGGCACTGTAGCAGCAGCTTAAGACACGAGTTTGCCGTCAGGTAGATACCAACGCGTTTATCTTCTGGAGAAGGACGAGTTGTGCGCGGAACTCCAGGGCTTCCAGCAAGACATTTGATGAAAGCCTCTCGTAGCACATTGGCCGCATCCTCCACGAAGCTTACCTTTCCCGGAGCACCTTCGGCATCTTGCGTCGTGGCGAGACTGGAACCCCGAATTAGAGAAGGATTTCGATCCAGATTAGTGGCAATGGCTGCAAGGGTGCGGGAAAAGGAGAGCACAATCGGTATCATGATAATCCCATACTTGGTGTCTCCCAAGGCGGTCACACACTGGCTGTCGAGAACGTCAATACAAAGCCGACGAGAAGGGCCTGAAGGTCAATTCACCTTGTCAGTTGCCGGATCTTGGTTGCCTTGGCTTGGTTGTCTGCCGACGTGAAGTCCCGAAGATAGCGAAAATACTGGATAATGCATTCCGAGAACGAAGTGCTGAATGCGCCAAATTCGTCCTGCGACACGGTCTGTTTACATCTTGCCACGAGCTCTCCGTCTCTTTCTGGTGGGTGGGCTCGATTGAGCTCTTGGTTGAGGTCCGAATATGGCTTCTGACGCTCCGGACTGAGGCTGTCAAAGTCAAGCTGAATGAGGTCGGTAATGCGTTGTCCGTTCTTGGTTCTGATACTATCGACGATTTCCGTCAGAAAGGAGTTCAATAGTGACGCATGAGCCCCGAAAGCAGCCATTCTCTGTGACAGTCACGGGCGAGGCTGTACGCGGTATAAAAGTGTTTGAGGGAGCGGTCGCGGAAAAGATTTGACAAACGCTCCCCATTCGCGACGCAGCAACTTATTTCTTGCAAGTCGTCTATCCACCTTATATAAGAAATTGGAACAAAAAGCGCCAGTGTCTTCAAACATGAGGTACACGATTATTCATGATTTCTTTGATTGCAGAAAATCTAAATAAACACGGCGTTTCTCAGCTGCCAAGGCTCTGGCCTCATCGCAGCCTTGCCGCCGCAGCCTCGTTGCCGCCTTTGCGTGCCTTCCGTCCCCATACGCCGATGCAAACGTCGCATCACATGGGATATACGCTACTCTAATCCCATGGCAGATTCATCTTGGATCGTAGGATTGTTACCTCATCTCGCCTTCAAAAGGACTAGATTCTGACCATCATTCCCATTGTACAAAGACCCTTCTGTCTCTAATGGCTTTCGACCATGAATGCTAGTCCCCTTATCCTTTGCGCTTGCCCTAGCAAGGGTTGATCCTACAGCAAACCGCCACACAAGACCAAGCTTTCCCTGAGTCGTTCTCAAAAAGGAACGAAATTAACGTGGTGGTTGGAGGGACACTGCTTTCCCAAGCTGGCGCGTTGCGAACAACACCCGCAATCCAAGAGGCGCTGGTGACTCTGTGGAGGGATTTTGTCCTTAGATCGGAGAGACTTCTGTTGAGTATATCGCAGGATTGCTCTTCCAGGGTTGATTCCCACGGCCTGGCCGTTCGGAAGGGCTCATTTCTCAGTTCCAAGAACCATTTTTTCTCTTTCACTGTGTCGAGGCATGCTGCCTTTCTTACTATGTTTTCGGACATTCTCCTCTTTTCTCTTGATCGATTTGAGCTCCTCTCCCTTGATTTCGGCTGCTTTCTTCACAGTTTTGGGCAAGTGTCGATGCCGTCTGATTCGCCGGATTTCCGGCATGTGCGCATATCTCCGGATCAAGGCCTGGTCATACTCGAGCTTTTGCCGTTGTCTTGCTGATTTGATCCCCTGTCGACTCGATGCATCAACTCGCCATAACCTCACGTTGCCATCGTCCGACCCGGACAAGACGTAATTGTTGTCCGGGGTAAAGCGACAGCTGAACACTCTCTGCATTCGTTTTGTGTGATAAACATCTCTAGAATGGCCTCGATCTCTATTCCACAGCCGCACGGTCCGATCGTATGATGCACTCACGAGCTCCTCGCCGGTGGGACTAAATTCGACGTCCATGACCGCCGCCACGTGATCTTTCAACACGTTCAGCGCCCTGTCCAATTTTCGCATGTCGAATATGTAGATATTGTGATCCTCATTTGCGGCAGCAAAATTGAACGCTTCCATTGGGTTCCAAGAGATGGCGTTGGATGCCAGCCTCAAAACGACCTTGGACAGAGGCGAAGAGGTCCGGAGATCATAGAGAACAATGGCTCTATCCAACGCCGCCGACGCCAGGATAGATGTCTCGGTTTGATTGAAAGAAACAGCTGTGATCGTGTCAGTTGATGTTGGCCAGCGTAAGACCTGGGAAGGGCCGGAAGAGGGTCTTGATAGGTCATAGATTGATATTGCACTGGAAGATGCAGCGAATGAAGGATGGTGCCGGTGATGGGAGATGCCAGTGAATGCTCCTTGCCCAAGATAAGTAGTCAGAGGCACTCCATTCTGCTCTCCGTTGTATGGATCCCAGACTTTGACTGTCTTGTCTGTGGCGCAAGACAGCAGTTTCCTTTCTGGAGTCCAACACAAACCTCTGACCACGTTCTCATGGGCTCTTGCACTCCAGACTTCATCGCGGCTTGCCAAATCCCATACTTTGACAACACCATCACCACTTCCGCTGGCAAGTCTCTCCAACGAGCCCGGGTCTTTTGCCATAGAGTAGACTCCGTCAACATGACCCTCGCCCAACTGTCCGATGAAGGGCGAGGCGAACATGCGTTCCATTTTGACGGCATTGAGGGCTCTTGTATATTCCCTGGCCCGTTCGAAAGGGTGATGGCTTGGGTCGAGATTTCGAGGTTGTCGCACAGCGCCCTTGCCCGGAGGTGCAGGCGGCCTTGTGAGGGACTTGATCTTCTGTAGTACGATTAGCAGCGCACAGATGAGGAAAGATGGGCGCACCGACCATATTGACAACAGCATATTATAAACTAGTCCGACCTCGGTAACAAGACATCGGGATTCAAAGATATCAAAAGAGTTGAACTCATTCGAGGCGGAGGTGTGTGGGCGCAGGAACTTTTTTGTGGAGAAGACGCACAAAGCTGGGCTGGACCCTGTCGTCACCAACGAGGCTGACATAAGGCAAGGCTGGCCTCTCGGAGCCTGCAAGGACATTCGCCAACCGCGTCTTTTCTGCGCCTTGCGTGGCTCTATCGCAGCCTTTCAAGCCCGAAGCTGCAAGTTACCCTCTGCCAATTGCTTGCACTGCTACCAAACACCTTGGTCTTATCCAACTGTCTTCTTCCTTCCTCGTTCTCTTCTCCTTCCACAAGATGGCGCCTCCACCTTCGAACGAGACAAAGGTCAACGAAGCCCAAAAGCTGGCCAAAACCGATCCAGCAAAGGCAGAGAGTATCTACAAAGATGTGCTCGCCCAATCTCCAGGCTCGGATCAGGCTGCTTTGCAAGTTTATGAAAATGCTTTGGTAGGCCTTGGGGAACTGTACAGAGACAACAAGCGCTCGGAAGACTTGTCGGCGCTGGTCAAGACGAGCAGGTCAACGCTATCGTCATTCGCCAAAGCGAAAACAGCGAAGCTTGGTACGTCGATATGGAATGAACTTGATTTGAGGTGCTAACGCTTGCGACTAGTCCGGCAACTACTCGATTTCTTCGTTGACATCCCCAATACCCTCGAGATCCAAATAACTACTACAAAATCGTGCATCGAGTGGGCCAACTCTGAAAAGCGATCCTTCCTTCGACAGAACCTCGAAACGAGACTTGTTGGCCTCTACATGCAGAAGCAATCATACTACGATGCCCTCACCCTGATTAACGGTCTATTGCGAGAGCTAAAACGGTTGGACGACAAGCTGGTGCTCGTCGAGGTGCAACTGCTTGAATCTCGGGTCTACCATGCTCTCACCAACCAGCCTAAAGCACGAGCTGCCTTGACTTCTGCAAGGACGTCTGCCGCCTCGGTCTATACTCCCCCTCTGCTGCAGGCTGGATTGGACATGCAAAGTGGCATGCTGCACGCCGAAGACAAAGACTTCAACACCGCATATTCCTACTTCATCGAGGCCCTGGAAGGATATCACGCTCAAGACGACACCGTGCGTGCCACGTCAGCATTGCAGTATATGCTGTTGTGTAAGATCATGCTAAATCTGGTCGATGATGTCAATAATCTGCTATCGTCCAAGCAAGCGCAAAAGTACGCCAGTACAAGTCTGGAGGCCATGAAAGCTGTGGCAAGAGCACATTCGAATCGGTCGCTCGAAGAGTACGAACAAGCATTATCCAACTATCGTTACGAGCTAGGCAGCGATGTGTTCATCCGCAACCACTTGCGACGACTGTATGACGCCATGCTGGAACAGAATCTGATCAAAGTCATTGAACCTTTCAGTCGGGTTGAGATCGACCACGTCGCCAAGATGGTAGGGCTCGACACGCAGCAAGTAGAGAGAAAACTATCTCAGATGATTTTGGACAAAGTCATCATTGGAGTGTTGGACCAAGGAGAGGGATGTTTGATCGTCTTCGACGAAGCTGAGCGGGATACTGGTTACGACGCGGCTTTGGAGACAATTGAAAAGCTCAGCAACGTGGTTGATGTACTTTACACCAACCAAGCTGCACTCTTAGAATAGCAGCAACTCGCAGTTTTGTTCTTGTTGGTGAAGCTGAATTGCGCCCACCAACCACATGTGTCAGACCACTTGCTCTGTCAGCATCTCCAGACTGTTGTTCGAACAGAGAGCATATTGGTGGGTGGACACGAACCGACTGGAGCTGAGCAGCACCAAGACGTCTTGGCTCTAGAAGCAAAGAATATGGACGAGGCGTGGCATTGCCCTACACCCTGCCTCGGATATTTGTGCAAGGAATGTGTTGCCTTGGGGAGCACTGGAGCAGGCAACTCGGCGGACCGAATCGAGCCGTAGAGTCCGATTGAATCCTTTCGGAGCAGATCAAAAGGGTATTTGTGACAAGCTCCGGGTGGTGGTCGGACACATAAACAACCTGAACAGGCAGAATGGGCATTTTGCGGTTAGGTAGAGAATGCCGAAGTCTAGATCCCTTTAGCAACAATGGCGGCCGCCGTGAACGATAACGATGGCTTTGTCATTTGACTTTGTGACTGGTTGTCAACGCTTCTTCAGGTCCCCGCCACGCGGAACTTCAGGCGTCAAAGCCTCAAATCACTCCAGGCTGCGACTGATCCCCACGTGAGGCTACAAGTACAAGACCGATTTGACTTTCGAAACCTTTTGGCTCTCCAGAAAACCTGGCCCTTGTGAAACGTTGCGCTTCGAGGCGACACCCCCATATTATATGCTCTACGTCCTTTATCCCCTCGGAATTCGCATACAACCAAAATCCTACCCATCCAGATCGCATCCTTATCCCGACAAGGCCCCTGCCCCGCGATCGCAATCGTAGCCGACCACGCTCCTCTCTCAGCTCGCCTGAAGCCGACCTCGCGCGTCGCATTCCGGACCATTCTGCATCACGATTCTGAGATTAGGCACTGAAATTCGGGCCGTTTGGCCTCAGGTGGGCTAACAAAATGGGTCAGAAGTGAGCGCAGTGATGCTGCTCGACTCCAGAGCGCAGTCGCCGACGGTCAGTTCAGGCTGACCTCATGTCCAGACAATCAAAACTGTCCCCTCAGCAACTGGAAGAGCTCCAGAAGTCGACACATTTCGACAAGAAGGAATTGCAACAATGGTACAAGGGTATGTCATATCTAATCTGTGCCGAGCGCATGGCGCAGCACCTACCCCATCTCCTGGAGATGCGAATTGCGGCTGAGCACGTCTTCTCCTAATGCAGGATTCTTGAAGGACTGCCCCTCGGGCATGTTGACCAAGGAAGAGTTCCAAAAGATCTACCGACAATTCTTCCCCTTTGGCGATCCAAACTCCTTCGCCGACTACGTCTTCAAAGTGTTTGACTCGGACAAAAGCGGGACGATTGACTTCAAGGAGTTCATATGTGCCTTGAGTGTGACAAGTCGAGGGAAGATGGAAGATAAACTTGACTGGGCGTTCCAGCTTTACGATATCGACGGGGATGGCAAGATCAGTTATGATGAGATGCTCGCGATTGTGGAGGCGATCTACAAAATGGTAAGACTGCCTGATCCTCGCCCTTCTGACTCTCCCACGGGTTGCTAACTAGTCATTCAGGTGGGCTCTATGGTTAAATTGCCTGAAGACGAAGATACCCCAGAAAAGAGGGTAAGGAAGATTTTCAGAATGATGGACAAGGACGAGAACGGGAGTCTTGATATGGCAGAGTTCAAGGAAGGAAGTAAACGGGATGAGACGATCGTGTCAGCTCTCTCGCTGTATGACGGCCTGGTATGATTGATTCGAAGGGGTCACATATTCCCACTCCTCCCTTTTCCACAACTCTGGCATTACAGAAGTGGAAGACATACGAAACGCTGGCGCTTTTGGTGTTCTCCTCAGACTCTTGGATCACAAGCCGGTGTGCTTCATCTGTCCTTGGAGCAGGGGCGAAAGGAGCTGCTTTTTTGGAACACGCAAGCTGCAGCCACGAGGCTACATGAAAGAACACGCGCAATGAGTGGCATTGAACTGCAAATTTTGTAACAGGGATTGAGCGTCAGAACTAAAATATTATAAGCTTTTCACAAATCGAACCCGTGTAATTTTTTGGCCGTGTTCAATCAATCTTGTTGTGGCAGCTTGTGTCGACCAAGTTCGCGCGGTCCCGTGCCTCCGAAGTCCGTGAGACTTTTCTATACGTCGCTTCTCCCCATTCCACTCGGGTACATAACTCGAAAACCTCTGGCATCTCAAGGAACGACACACATTCACGGACAAGTGGCCTGAGAACTCCTTTTCATTTCTCCTCTAGTGGTATTTGCGAGCCTTACGTTCTGCTCCGAAGCTTTACAGTCTCCCCCACCCCCTAAAAATGAGGTGACCACCTCCCTTCGATCGCTCGCGTACAAGCACACCCTTGTGTCTGTCGAACCTCAATTCGCCATGAGTCCCAAACTTCCTCTGCAGCTTATCGGCCTTCTCTTCCTCAAGCAAGCTGCGTCCTTCTACCTTCCTGGCGTTTCCCCCTCGTCGTACTCTAGAGGCGATCAACTTGAACTCAATGTCAACGCTCTGACGCCTTCAATATCGCGGCACGATGAGCAAATCCATGCTGTGGTTGCCTACGACTATTACCACCCGGCTTTCCATTTTTGCCAGCCTGCAGGAGGACCCCAACCCAGACGAGAATCACTGGGCAGCATCGTCTTCGGCGACCGCATTCAAAGCTCCCCCTTTCAACTGTGGATGGGATTGAACCAGACATGTAAGATTGCGTGTGCGGGCGACACATTCGATGAGAGGTCAACAACCTTTGTTAATCAAAGGATTGAGGAGGCCTATAACGTCAACTTCTTTGTCGATGGGCTCCCGGCTGCCGAACTACGAGAAGATCCCCTCACCCACGAACGGTTTGCGAGTCCCGGGTTTCCCCTGGGTAAAGTGCAAGAGGATGGGACAAAGATTTTACACAACCACTGGGATATCATCATTGACTATCACACCGCGGGACTTCGTGGACTCAAATACCGTGTGGTTGGCGTCCTGGTCCAGCCACAATCTTACGCCGACTCTCGTCTCTCGGACGATGGCAAGGCCAGCTGCGCTTTCACATCTGGCCCTCTTGTCCTGAAGGAAGGGGGAGGAACACCAGTCACGTATACGTACAGCGTTTATTGGCGTTCCTCGGAGACGGCTTGGGCCACCCGCTGGGATAAACTGCTTCACATCGTTGATCCCAAAATCCACTGGTTCTCTCTCATCAACTCTGCCATCTTCGTCGTCTTCCTGATCGGCATGGTCAGCACGGTCTTGGTCCGAGCGCTTCGCAAGGACATTGCTAGATATAATCGACTGGACAATATCAACTTGGACGATCTCTCGGGGACTTCTGCTGTTGACGAAGACGTGCAAGAAGACTCGGGCTGGAAGCTGGTGCACGGCGACGTCTTTAGATCGCCTCGCTATGCACTACTGCTGAGCGTTTTACTTGGGAATGGTGCACAACTGTTTGTTATGACAGCTGTAACAGTCGCCTTCGCCATGTTAGGATTCCTTTCACCTTCCAATCGCGGCTGGCTCACGTCCATTGGTCTTCTGCTCTACACCATCTTTGGGTGCATTGGCGGGTACGTGTCGGCGCGAGCATACAAGAGCTTTGGTGGCGAGAAATGGAAACTCAACATCGCACTAACTCCGGTCTTCGTCCCTGGAATTGTGTTTGGGACATTCTTCCTGCTCAACCTCTTCGTCTGGGCAAAGGGTGCCAGTGGCGCGGTGCCGTTCAC
Organism: Fonsecaea pugnacius; assembly: GCA_011800825.1. Taxonomy (NCBI): domain Eukaryota; kingdom Fungi; phylum Ascomycota; class Eurotiomycetes; order Chaetothyriales; family Herpotrichiellaceae; genus Fonsecaea; species Fonsecaea pugnacius. Next base: position 115,212 of record WJFF01000007.1, on the reverse strand, counting down.
AACAATGCTGGCTATCATCGCGATCTGGTTCCTCATCAGCGTGCCTTTAAGTGTAGCTGGGTCATGGTATGGGTTCAAGTCCCCGGCGATTGAGCCCCCAACCAGAGTCAACCAGATTCCGCGACAAATTCCTCCTGTGGCCCGCTCTCTGCGACCACTCCCCTCGCTTTTGCTCACAGGCATCCTACCATTCTGCGCCATTTTTGTGGAACTGTATTTTATCATGACATCGCTGTGGACGAGTAAGATTTACTACATGTTTGGATTCCTGTTCATCTGCTATGCGTTGATGGCGATGACATGCGCTTGCACCACCATTCTGCTGGTGTATTTTCTGCTCTGTGCTGAAGACTATCGCTGGCAATGGAGGGCATTTCTAGGCGCGGGGATGACTGGTGGGTATGTTTTCCTGAACGCACTGGGGTTTTGGGCGACTAGAGTCACCTTTGGAGGACTCACTGGAGCCGTTCTTTATGTCGGCTACTCTGGACTTCTCAGTTTCTTGGTTGCTGTGCTCACAGGTAAGAAATTCCGGAGCCTCTGTGGCATGGCGTGGATGGTTGGGTTGACTTCTGTTTACAGGCACCATCGGATTTCTCTCGTCCTATCTTTTCGTCCACCGCATTTACGGGTCGATCAAAGTGGACTGAGTACCAGCAGCTTCTTGTATTGTATATTTAACGGCGTGGAGTTGGGGAAACCGGAAGACAAAACAGAAAAAGCACATTTTGAGACATGAGCAACCGCTGATATCAGGCTGGATGTACAATTTGACGGGAACGCTGATGAAGGTCTCGAAAGGATAGCACTCTCGGATAAGAGATCCGCCACGGCCAGAGACCAACATACTTGGACTTTATGAACCTCACAATGTCTTACCAGATGTGTTTACTTCAGAGCGAGGAACTGCCAGAAGGAAATGGATCAGCACAGGCGAGAGAAGCGATCGTCGGGTACCCATCACGCTCCTCCACAATTTGTATATTGTCCGTCTGTACCCGTCCTCTTGTTGAGCTCTTGTACGTCGATCTGTGGGTCTCGAATATCGTCTACGGATAGATAGCATCTTGCTCATCTTGTTTCTGACCTTTTTTGCTCCTTTCCTATTTTTTTTGACCGTCACTAGAGAGAGACGAGGCAAAACCAAAAGGGGCATTTCTTGTGGAGTAAGGCAGCCATCGCTCATCAGTGTCAGGTTTAGGAACCGATTGAATTGGCATCAAGGCCGGCCCTAACCGTCAAGGAGTGAGATGTGTATGAGCTTTAAAAACATTGTCTACCGCTGGCTTAGCAAGATCTCAACATAGTTCTATGCTATAACCAGGAGGTGTAAAGTACCTATGCGGGAGGACAATAGGTGATGATCGGGAAGCGATGTTTGTGTGGGCCGCTGACGTTGAGTTCGGACAAAGATGTGGACGGATGGTCGGTTACGTAGTGTGAGAATCTTGGTGGTGGAAGTTGACGGTGTAAGAGAGGGTGAGATGCACAGTTACACCATGCAGTCTCCCCTCGTCTTACTCAAGTTTTTGGAGTGAGGTATTGTGCGAGACCTTTCACGACGAAAAGAGATAGATGTCCGCAGATGGAATCCTAGTCGGGTAATTGTAGAATAAAAGGGTAGACATTGGCTGTTGACTTGGTGGAGGCGTTGGAGTCGGTATAGCTGAGGTGATAGGACTGCAAGATTGACCAGCCGGGAATACCGAGTTAGTGCCAGAGATCAGTCAGATATTATCTAGGAACAACGCGCCCGCCCCCAACGAGGAGAACAAAACGCCTGGTGATGCAGGTGGCTCGCTGGGTTTACAGGGACTGGCAGGGGCTGCAAGGGTGGTACCCGGTGGCGGTTCCTTGGGAGGGAATCCCCCTCCTCCCCCCTGGCATGCCCAGGTCGACCTTTTGGGTACTGGCCCTGCCTGGTGCTGAATGAGGAATCGGGTGGGTGCGGCTGCCCTCTCAAAACTGGCCCTGGGGACCCTAAGCGGTCTTGGACACCCGCCGACGTCACTGTGCAGCAAGCCCCGTTTCCGCAAAGCCCAGTGGCCAGGCCACAATGGCCTGTGTCGTCGATTGTCTCGGTTCTCTGTCTCTCTTTTCTCCAGATCAAACTACCGGGACACGACCACCACGCCCTGTCCAGTATACGAATAGACACATCTCACAGCGCT
>WJFF01000007.1:46570-84278 GCA_011800825.1 Fonsecaea pugnacius | reverse complement strand
GGATATGTTATGATGGCAGGCTGGTTGCTTAATCAAAGTCGCAAGGGACCTGCGCCAAGCATTATGATAAATTCACAGCCAAGTTCATCCCGCTTTCGGATGAGGATGACGCCGCCCTATTCCCCCTCCCCCTTCGCTAGGGGCTTATTCGGACTCCTACCAAACACAGTAAGTGAGGTCTATCGCTATCCCTACTAGTTATTGTCTCTTCTATTGACCTATCTTCCCTTATTAGGAGTTCTTATGATTACGCTACTTAACATGCAATTAATGGTAGATCACGCCCTAACTTCCTCAATGTATAGACCCTCCCCCAAGTTTCTCCTTTACTTCACTTTGCAGACTCGCTAGAACCCAAGCATCTTCAGCCTCTTGATCTGCCGTCTCAGTATCGAAGACTGTAGCCACAATCATTTCAGGCGTTTGTGCTATGCTACGTGGCACCAAATTCACACCATGTCTGTCTACAACCATCAAATCATCATTACATCGGCTGAGGCTTTATGGGATATCTGTACATCGAGTAAGACTCCATACTGTGGAAAAGCCCATGGATTCAGCATCAGTACATCGTGAGTTATATCCTGTAACATAACCAGCTCACCTGTGATCAATGCGCTAAGGAAGCTACAGGCTCTGACCCTTACGCTTATACGAGTGGCAGATGGCTGCATCGCGACAAGCTGGAGCGTGACTGTCGCTACATTTCATTCAATTTCAACGCTCTTTGCCAGAGAGTGGTCGAGTTATGCACTGGTTCCACGTCTATCGCAACATACGAAAAGAAGGAAGGCGGCTTCAACAGAGTATTCGTCTTCACCACTGACAATGCGAAGCGTGTCATAGCGAAATTGCCCTTCAAAATAGCAGGACCGCCTAGATTGACCACCAATTCTGAAGTCGCGACTATAAAATATTGTGAGGTGAAGCTGACAACTTTTACGTTGCAAAGAACTAATATCTTGCATTGCGTAGTGCGGTGCAGTACCAGCATCCCTATTCCGGATATCCTTGATTGGAGTGATGATGCTTCAAACGCAGTCGGCAGCGAATATATTATTCTGGAACATGCGAGAGGCGTGCAGTTGCATGAGAAATGGCCAGCCATGGCGGGTCACCAGCGAATCAAATGTATCGACGCCATCTACCGGAAGGTAAAGGAAATCGTGGACATGGACTTTTCGGCTTATGGGAGCTTATACTTTCATGGTATCACGCTCGGCTCTGGGCCCCATCTACCTGTGGATCAAGGAGTGTGCATTGGTCCTCATTGCGGCGCTAGATATTGGGGATGTGATGCTGGAGACCGCCGATATTATCACAACAGCAAACCCAACAATGGGCCATGTCAGTGTGCTTCGTCCGTCACTATTCATCCTAGTTTCTCCTAACACTTCTCAAGGGTCAGATCTCGCCGCTTATTGTGGTGGCCTCATTGATTGTGGGATAGCCAGGGTTCCAATCACTGATGAAATTCAACAACGACCAAAATATCACAGATCTCCTCAATCGCACCTTCAACTCCTTCAATCATGTCGTCCTGTTATAGCGAAAATGTCCGAAGATACTCGAATCAGGAATGTGGCCGCACCAACACTACATCATCCTGATTTGCACAAACGGAACATATTTGTCTCGGAGAATGATCCCTCTGTTGTTACTGACATTATTGATTGGCAATCAACTAGTCTGGAGCCAGCCTTCTGGTATGCGGATGAGACACCAGACTTCGTAACATCCGATGACGAGGGGTGCGCCAAAGCATTTGACCTTTGTACTCAATGTCTGGTTCCTAAACTGTCTCGGCCCAGATCAATGGATGAGGCTTTGTTCCGACCCTTTCGATATTGCTATAGAACATGGAAGGACGGTGCTGTGGCTTTACGGCATGAGCTAATTGAGACTTCGCGGGCCTGGGAGAGTCTTGGATTTACCGGTACCTGTCCATTTCCCAGACCTTCAGCTGAAGAATCGGCTATACATCGGCAAGAGTACCAAAAGTTCGAGGCAGCCCAAAATCTGAGGTATGATCTAGCGGGGCTCCTTAATACCACATCCGACGGATGGGTTCCTGAAGAGGCTTGGGAAGTCACAGAGGCTGCTCACAGGAACATGTACGAAGAATTATTGAAGGCGGTTTTAGCCAACAAAGAACCAGATGTTATCAAAACGGAAGAGGATTTGAGGGAAATCTGGCCTTTCGACTTGTAATCTAGCCCTGTAGGCTAAAGGGGAATCATTGGAAAGACTTTGTTGCCATCTATAACCACACTGGATGGTCGGTGCTACCGCAGCCCCGTCGGGATCGGGTCGCTTCATCCTCGTCATCTATTGGCACAATGTCGCAGGCCCTCTACCACCGCGCAAGAGAGGGTAGAGGAAGGGATGTGCAGCCTTAGACTCATTCGAGTCATTCTTGCGTTGACGACAAGGACCGAGCAGATCCTTCCGCGGCGATGACAATATCAGGTCGCTGCCGATGTGGAATGCTGCCTAGCCACGTCCCACCGTACACCGGGATCCGGACGAGATAACGACGAAGGATTTGTGCGCGATGAGGCGCGAGCGGAGCTCCTCTACGCACACCACTGACCCCCTTCATCTTGGAGACATCTCTAACAAGGTGATTTTTGCGTACGGCCGCCGCGTTACGTGTTCAGGAGATAAGACCCTGGACCACAATCCAAAAGACCAGATCGAACGAGCTCTTTACACAAAGCAACTTCTTCGGCGCTGTCCGCTTTGCCAAAGGTTGCTTGCGGCGGAAGATCGGCGGTGCAAGCAAAGACCTCGGACTGTAGTGCGCGCATTGATGGAAAAAGCCCAAACCAGCAGTCGCGAATGATCTCTTCGTGAGGGGTTTTCTTTAGCTCCGGGAATTGCATATATTGGAATCTTTGAACGACCTCTTCAGGATCCATGGATGTGTCCTCGTAGGGCTCATGTCCGTAGAGCATCATGTAGAGCACAGACCCGATGGCAAACTGCTCAGTTCTTGCTCCACACGTGCCGAAACTCCCTTTCTCCGGTCCTTCGGCGAGAACTCGTGCCCATGGTGCCGGCGCACCCGGCAAATCCTCCCCTATCGTGGCGTAAGAGTCGAAATCCGACAGCTTCATATCCAGAGACTGGTCGAGAAGCAGGTTTCGAGGATGGATATCGTTGTGGGCAATGTTCATGGTCTCTAGGAACGCAGCCGCAGAAGTCAGTTGCCGCATCCACCGGCTGATCAATTCTGTGTCGTCCCTTGCCGTAACCTCAATGACTCTTCCGGGATATTCTTCCGAGCCTTCTCGGATTTGACGTGATAGAAGTCGCTGACTGAGGCTCCCGGCGCCACAATAGGAGAGAAAGATGGCATTTGGAAGGAGTAGAAAGCATTCGACAATGTCCCGGCAGATTGATTCTCGCTTCCAGAGTCCGGAGAACTGGACCTCGCGTTTGACTTGCTCGTATCCTGATTTCAGCGGGTATTTGACAACAATTCTGGGGTGTATCTGGTAAACGACGCACACCGCACCCTCACCAATCCAGTCGTACTTTGAAAGTTTCGGGGGAATGTGATCAAGGCCATCGTCCGACATGGGGTCTCAGAATAGATGTTGGTATGAGACAGAAGTTATTACAGTCGGACAACACTCATTACACACATACTGACCTCGACGCCTCTTCCACACCGACATCTATCAGCCCAGCCAGCCTTGCGTCGTGGATATGTCAAGCTAAGCCCTTTTTGGGAATTGAGTGCGGCCGCCTTGTGCAAAACGTCAGCCTTACGAAGCCTCAGCCTCGCGAAACCTGGTTCTGGCGGGGCTTTAAATTCATCCATTCAGGCTTTATATCCTACTTTTAAGACTGTGCATTCTATCTAGCTACACCGTCTACTCACCTTCTTTTATATCTTTCTCCCCTGTCCATTCTTGAAGATCTCCTCAAAGACCTCGTCATCCTGTGCATGGCTATTCCCCTCGGCCAGGGTATTGCACAGCTGAAAGCTACACGCCAACGCATCCTTCTCGATCTCCCGGTAATTCCCATTCTCTATGTATATTACTTGGCCGTTGCGGGACTCGTCCGCGGCGAGCAAGCCCACCGCCCGAGCCACAGCGCTCGGGTCCTGGAATTTGACCCCGATGCTTTCCAGCCACTGGGCGTCCAGGAGGTTGGTCCGCGTCCAGTTGGGTGCGATGCTGTTGAGTCGGATCTTGTCCAGCTTGCGAACTCGGAGCTGTGGGAGGACACCTCTCTGGAATCCTAGCACGCTGTGTTTTGAAGTTGCTAGGGACCGCAATAGGTTAATCTGTAGGGTTGATAAGGGAAGTATTGTTGTACTTACTATAGTCGGTCGCTCCAAAGGTCATGTAACCTGTCAATTCACTGTTAGTCCCTAAGCCGCTTTTGACATCAGGAGTGTTGCCACTTGCTTGTTGCCGAGGCTGTGAGAATAATGCTTCCGCCAGTTTCTTGCCGTGCCATGTGCCAAATGGCTAGAGTGACGGTATTGATCAGCCCGATCACATTGATTTCATAGCACAGACGCGACGGCTCTTTCGGTTGGCCCTGGTCGTCCAGTTGTAGGTCGAAGTAATCTGCGATTGTTGCGACCCCTATATAATGACATGTCAGCTGCCTTTTCGTCCGCTTTGCCTTGCCCACTGCGTCCCGGACTCTGGTAGAGCTCACCGGCATTCGCAAACGTGACATCCACCCGGCCAAACCTCTTCACAGTCTCCTGAAACAGAGTCCGCAGATCCTCCCACTTGGTGACATCCGTCTTGATAAACGTCGTATTGGGATATTCGCTGGCCGGCGGCTTGAGGTCCGCGTTCACCACCGTTGCGCCATTTTCCACAAAGAGCTTGAGTGTCTCGAGGCCAATGCCGGACGAAGAACCTATACTCAGAGGTGAGAATTCCAGGTAATATCACTCAACTGCTAGCATGGTTTATACCTGTCAAGACGGCGACTTTTCCCTTGAGCGCCTTCAATTGATCCTCGTCGACCTGGAATGTAGACATTGAGTGCCGGAGTTTTTACAAGTATTCGCGTAGACTTTGCAATGGGAAATTTTAAAGCCCCCTTCGAATGGAGATTTTCAGGGCTTATTTGGCTATTCTTAAACAAACAAACCCTGCCAATGTGACTTGTAGTATAACCGTCTCCATGGCTTCATTAGCGACTCCTTCTCGATAGACCCGGGGCCCAGGTAGGCCACCGGCTATTACCGCTAGTGTCTCGAAAACGGTCAAAGAGACTTTGCCGGCTTGTGCCGACTTGTTTATGCGACCGGTTTTATGTGACAACGTGCAGAGATTTCGTTACTAACATACTACCGTGAGATCAAGAGTTACGTGCGAAAGGACTTCAGAGGGACCACTTGTGGTATTGGGACATTTGTCAGTTCGTTGTCAGAGGAACAGGCCACACTGGTGCGATGACACCCTCTCTGCGTCTGATGATGTCCGCGCGGAGAGAGACTGACGCTGACATTATCGAATCCTCAGTATAAATCCGAAGCGGCCTCAAAATTCAAGCCAAAGGAGGACAAGGACACGCCGACGTCGTCACTGTCACCGTCACCGTCACCGGACTGCCAAAAGCAATGCAGACCCCTTCGAAGAAGCTCAAGCTGTACTCCACGGCCGCTGGACCGAAGTAAGTCGACTCTCCCGCCGCTGTCAAGTATTATTTCTGACAAGCGCTGAAAAAGTCCCTACAAAGTCGCTATCATCCTCGAGGAGCTAGGAATACCATATGAGACCGAGCTGTTGGACGTGTCGGACGTCAAGAAGAAGCCCTTCACCGACCTCAACCCCAACGGACGAGTGCCGGCCCTGACGGACCCGAACACTGGTCTGACCATCTGGGAGTCGGGCGCCATCATCCAGTATCTCGTCGAGACGTACGACATAGACGGCAAAATCACGTATCACTCGACGCCCGAGAAGTTCCTGCTCAACCAGTGGCTCCATTTCCAGGTGTCCGGTCAGGGCCCTTACTACGGCCAGTGCGCCTGGTTCACGCACTACCACCACGAGACCCTGCCGAGCGCCCAGGAGCGGTACCTCAAGGAGGTCGAGAGGGTCATCTCCGTGCTCGACGGGTGGCTGCAGACGCACGACTTCCTCGTCGGCGACAAATGTACCTACGCGGACCTGAGTTTTGTGACCTGGGCGGTCCTCGTGCCGTGGCTGGACAAGGACAAGAGAATCCCAATGTCCCGATACAGTGCGTATAGCGCCTGGCTGGAGAAGCTTGTTACGAGGCCCGCGGTACGAGGTGTTTTGGATTTACTCGAAGAACGGAGGAGGAAGCTCCTAGGATAGATGCGAAGAGGTCATTCCGTATACACTATATAAATTAGGGGTAGCTTCTTTTCGATTGATATACCGACTTCTACAGCTTCAGAACACCAGTAACTAGCTCGTTAGTACTGCCATCAAGAGACAATATGGCTCTAGCACAGCTGCCATCGACTGATTCTCTGCGACACATTGGAGGTGGAATTATAGTCTCTATATACGGACTTCGGGGTGGTGCGTGGCTCATCCGAGCCCGACAGATACGGCCGAAAGAGTCAAGCATTTCCTCCCTAAGCATTTGGATCTAGTGGGAAAGCATGAACTGCTTTGAATGGCGAACTCGCCATTGACCTTTCTGGCCTTGTATCTCCTAGGGACTTGTGGCTGGCATGGTTAGGATGGTAGTCAGGATAGTCTGCGATCACGGCAAAGCACGGTGCTCATTACGCCTGGATCAACAACCATCGACAGCCACTTTTGGATACCAGCTTGATAACACTGTCCAATCATCATAGATCATTCTGCCTTACGTACGTAACTCCCAGGAGTACTCCACGTGTCTGGAGAGCTGGGACCGTGTCCCCCACTACCCCAGATCCCCGGGAAGGGAGTCTCGACTCTCGACCGTTAAGGAAGACTCCTAGACAGCCTGGTGTGGTAAGGCGATAGTCCCAGCGATGAACTATGGCTTCACACCTTGCGCACTGGCCTCGTACTGCCCGGCCATGCCACGGTCGTTCTTGAGACCGTCATCCGAGGTGTTCATCTGGACTGAAATCGTAGGGGGTGTATATATGAACAGTCAAGACTCAAGACGCTGAATTCGCAAGGCATATTGGTTGGTAAATCGACAGAGCTCTAGTTCGTTATACCGCTGTGCAAGATAACCTCCCCAATCATGGATTCGCAGGGCATCAAAGTCCCTTTCAATTGGCTCAACTTCTGGACATGTATGGCCTTGAGCTTTGGCATGTTTGTGAACGGCTACCTCTCAGGGGTCATTGGTACCACCTTGGCCGACCCAGGCTTCGTCGTGTACATGGGTTTGGTCGACAGGGATGGCATTCCCACTGACAACTCCGAAGCCTTGATCGGTGCTTCGACGGGCATATTCCAGGTATGTAGGCACACTTGGTCCTAAACACATTTCACTCAACCGTCACCAGGCTGGCGGCTTTATTGGCGTCCTCATCGGCAGCTGGCTGCTTGATCGTTTCGGGCGAAAGAAAACCGCCATCATCGTGGCGGCATTGTGCACCATAATCCAAGCCATCACTGCCGCATCGCAGAACGTTGGCATGTTCATAGCACTGAGGTTCTTCGTGGGTGCTGCAGCCTACATGGAGATGTCGATCAGTACGTTTGTCCCTACGCTGTTCAATGAGCGAGACGTTGACACTGACACCTCGCAACAGCGCCCGTCTACGTTGCCGAACTGGCCCCGACAAAGACTCGCGGCCTGATCGTGGGCATCACTGGTGTTTGGGTAGCAGTTGGATACGCGGTAGCTGCGTATTTCGGTGCGGCTTTCTTCAACCTGGGAGAAACTATCCAGTGGCGTCTTCCGCTCGCTCTCGGCGCCGCCTGGCCCCTGATGCTGCTCCCTGCGTTGTTCATTATCCCAGAGTCGCCGAGATACCTGTTGATGAAAGATCGGGCGGAAGAAGCCCTCGCCGTTGTCTTAAAGCAGCACGCAGCACCAGGTCACGAAGACGACGCTCGGGCAGAGTTTTTCCAGATGCAACAGCAGGCTGAGCTTGACTGCACCCTGGATGCTTCCTGGATTGGATTTCTCAAACACAAAACACACCGGCGACGAGGGGGGTTAGTACTCATCATTGGCTTCCTGGCACAAACGTCGGGCAATCTTGTCGTCAATAACTATGTATGACTCCTTGACTCGCCACTTGAGCCTGTCCAGTGCTGATATAGTTGACAGGGTCCAAGCTTGTACGGCGCTCTAGGATATGGTCCGTTTGACCAAGTCAGATTCCAGTGCGGCTACATCACGACGGCAATCATCTTCAGCATCATTGGATCGTTGCTCATTGACGGACTTGGACGTCGTTTGATTCTGATCTGCGGTCTGGCGGGCTGCACATGCATGATCTCCCTCGAAGCTGCGATGGTGGCCTGCTTTGCCGAAGAAGGGACGAACAAGGCAGGGCTCGCCGTCGGCGTTGCGGCCCTGTACCTCTTTGAGTCCTGCTACTGCTTCAGCGTCGACATCTGTCTCTTCGTCGTGTCCAGCGAGCTCTTCCCCAACCACCTGCGCTCCAAGGGGGTGGCCCTGGCCATTGGTGCGTGTACTTTGACAAACTTGGTCCTTCTGACGACTGCGCCCACGGCCTTCCGACACGTCGGTTGGAAGTTCTTCCTGGTGAGTACCTCCTCGGCGACAGCATTATCAAAGTCAAGGACTGACCGTGTTGAATAGTTGTTCATTATCACCTCGGCATGTGGTGTTGTATTCCTTTACTTCTTCCTTCCGGAGACAAGCTCTATCCCCCTCGAAGAAACAGCCACGGTGTTCGGCTTGACGGAAGAGGTCGCGATCAAGGCCAAAGACATCTACATCGATCACACCACCCACGAAATCACCGTGCACCATCATGATGACATTGTAGAGGTCGGTCCGACAAAGATCAGGCAGCTGGAGGCCGAGAAGGAGAGGCGATCTGAACACAAAGAGGTGGCTGCTGGTGTGTGATGGGATGTCACAGGGTTCGCATGGGTGCCTGTAGCGTAGTAATCAGCTGAGTGAACGGAGGGGTTTGTGTACAAATGTAAAAAGGAGATATGGTGAAGGGCGGCTCACGTTCTACTCTGATAAACGTATTGAGATGGTCCAGAACTGTCGTGAAGGGACTGGGGAGACTTCTAGAAAGGCATCTAAATGGGAGAGGATGAATGATTCCTCCCAGTCCGCCGCAAACAGGATTCGTCTCGTCGTGTCATGAAGTCTCCTATCGCAACTACTACTCCTGGCAAATTGGCTATATGGCCTTCCATCAATGCTTGCAGTGTCCTAGCTCTTACACACGAGAAATGTCATATGAAATTTGCAGATACTTCCTCGCTAGTCGATGGTACCGACTATGCTGGATAGCCGACATACCATCTCCCTATCTCCCTTTCTTCTCCATGTAAGCATATTTCCCTTCTTCCTCTCTAGTCTCTAGTCCCTACTCCTGTCGAATAGCTTTGAATCTGACGTTAAGAGCATCTGGCTTGACGAACCAGAAATTCTGTGTCTTCCATTCTTCTCCGGGCGTCGCAAGGGTCATCTGCTTGGGGATTAGACGTGCTCTTCTTTTCTTAGATAGTACACGCTTGGATGTTACGTACCTCGTATGACCGCAACAGTTGAGGCACGAGCTTGGACATCTCGAGCAGGGAAATGTTCTTCCCCAGACATGTGCGAGAGCCGGATCCGAACTGTAGAGACGATAGATGCGATGTAGAGAGTCAGTTGTCTGTTCATGCCATCGAGAGAGAATAACGGGAATCCCACTAAACTCACCGTCAGTGTCGCTCTCTCCATCGCTTTCAATTGCTCCGTATCAGCCTTTATCCACCGTTCGGGGTTCCAAACCTCCGCGTCCGGTCCAAATACATCCTTGTTTCGGTGCACCACCCACGCGTTGACTCCAACGACTGTTCCGCCCTTGAGCCAGTGTCCACCAAGAGACACTCCTCCCTCAGGGACCACTCTCTCCAGTGGCATGCCGACAGCGGGATGTAGCCGCAGTGCCTCCTTGATACAGGCCTGGAGGTACGGCATGCTCTGCGCCTCTCTCCAGCTCACCGCCTTGTGACTGGCGAATTTCGTCGAGCGTATCTCCTCAAGGAGGACTTGGAAACTGTGCGGATTTGTGAGAAGATAGTAGAAGACACCGGTGAGACTGATCCCCGTGGTGTCGGAGCCCGCACCGACGTTGTTGACGGACCAGCTCAGGACGTTCCTGGACATGGTTAGAACTGTAACAATGGATCGTCATGAAATTTGGTAGTTACCGGAAATGGGCATCTTTGTCACTGTCGGGGCCAACATCTGCGTTTAAGAACCGTGATAGAAAGTCATGATATTGTTCCACGTCATTTGATGATTGCAATCGCTTGCCAATTGCATCGGCCGTGAACGCGACCATTGGATCTGAGACTTCTCGTTTCGGCAGCAGCGGGTTCCGTCTCAGGAAGACGTCTACCCAAGGAATCTGACCGACCTGCACGGGTCTTAGGACGACTTCTGTGGCAATGAGAAGGGGGTGATCCTTCGAGTAACTTACTGGAGCTCCGTATGTGAAATGATGATGTATGCCCTGGCAAATATCTCCAATGTCGCGTCCTTGTTCCAGGAACCCAAATCGCTCCGAAAAGGTGATTTCGCCCATCACGTCAAAGGCATACCACTGCAGCCACTGTGCCAGGTTACACGTCTCGCCCGTCGCCGCGAATCTCTTGCTGACCACATCCATCAAGATCCCTGTGGTTGAGTCGACCAGCGGCTCGTACGAGACCAACGTCGACATAGCGTAGGCATGGGCGATAGGCCTTCTTTGAATGCGGTGCCACTCGTCGCTCTGCGTCGCGAACATGCTCTGCATGAGACGTCCGTTCGACACCGGGTCCAGCGCCGTGTAGAAGTCGGACTTGCGAAAGCCCTTGGCGACCCGATATATGATAGGCAGGGCCTCCGGGTCGCTGACCGACACGAAGTTGGGACCCAGTCGTAGGTAGTGGCCGTGCTTTTTGTGTAGGGCAATCGTTTCCCACTGGCTTTGACCCCGAAGGACCATGGCCAGTCGGTAGAAATTCGACAATGAGGCGAGAAACGGGCCTGGGATCGAGCGGAGATCGCGTCTGAAGATTCTGCGCGCGATCCAGGTGATGGCGAAGAGCAGGACTGCGGTCAGGACGATATTGCGAGGCTGGATGTGTCTGCTCAGGGAGGGGATATGAAACTGAATCCGGATACCGCCATCATAGCGGTGGAAGACGCCCATTGCAGCAGCAGCAATCTCTCTGTCAAGGAGCTTGTCAGTCGAGGCCATCATGTGTGCCAAAGATCTTGCCCGGCTCAGCCACCGACTGGCTCTCTGCTGTACTGCAAGCAGGATCTCTTCTTATCACGAGTGCCACCCATTGTTACACCGGCCTCGGATCGGAGTATAGAGCCCAGAGTCCAGAGTACAGCATGGCTCAAACCGAACCGAATGGTACTGGGGTGTCCCAGCCCCCATGCCGTTTGCCGTCCCCCTTGCCACCTCCTTTGCGGTCTCCCCGCGTTCTGGTTTCTGGAGCATGGTGTATGGCGTATTCTCTCCCGCAAGTCACAGCCCAAGTTTGTTGTTCCCATTTCCGGGGATGTTTTTTTTGCAGATCCACCCCGAAGTCCGGATGGTTCGTTCGTGTTCACCGTAGTGTTGAGGCTAGTGGCTCTATGCGATTAGACGTACACGTAAACTGCTCCGTGCCGCGAGCAGCCATGATGCCCGTCGACGAGTTGCCTCCGCGTCGAGTCTCGACCGACTGGAGCTATGTACCTAGCCAGCATGGTTCTCTGGTATCGCCGTACTGCGCGGAGGTGGCACTCCCTGTCTTCATCTAGTGGCTTGGAGTCGCGGAGGTTGCGGTGGCGATTTCGTGGAAATGGGTGGAAGTCGCTCCAACTCCTGTTTTGAATCAGCCACGTTGATGGAAATTGACATTGCAAGGCAAGGGGGTTCTACTCCGTGGCACCGCCTGGAGTGTCAATCGTAGGTTATACGCGGAGGACCAGATGTCCAGAGAGATATATGAAGCACGAGAAGAGATTCATTTCCAAGTTCTGAGTTGGTCAAAACACTCAAATCTCTGTTACTCTCTTACATATACCATCATGGGCTCAAACAGCATCGGAGGCAAAGTAATGTAATTCAATCCATACTTCTCCAAAACCTCTCTTTCCATCACACTCCGTGTCTCACACAGTATTCTAGTATCGTCACTGGCGCAGGAGCGGGAATCGGTCTCGCCATTACAAAGATTCTGCTGGCGCAGGCGACTGTCTCCCTCGTCGTCGGGGTGGATGTTAAGACATCAGAGCTCGAAACGCTAGCAGCATCGCATCCGGACCGCCTTGCGGTGGTACAAGGAGACGTGGCCAGTCGATCTACAAATAAATCGGCCATTGACGCCGCAGTTCGACAAGGAGAAAAGATCGACGCGGTCATTTTGAATGCGGCAATCTTGCGTCCTGTCGGGCCTATCGCAGACACCGCGGTCGAGGAGTGGAAGAATCTATTTGATGTGAATTTCTTCGGGTTGGTCCATGCAGTGAGTAACCAGTCGTCCAGCAGTGATGCGCAGGCGACTGACGCTGTTTTCAGATCCAACTCTCGTTGCCGTATCTGCGCCAAACAAACGGCCACCTGCTCATGACCTCGTCGGGCGTCTCGCTGCAGCCATACCACGCCTGGGCGGCCTACGCCTGCTCGAAAGCAGCCATGAACTGTCTCTGCGCCGGGCTGGCAAAGGAAGAGGATCAAGTGAAATTCCTGTGCCTTACTCCAGGTATTGTTGACTCGGGGATGCAGGCAGAGGTGCGACAAGAACGTAAGTTTTTCTGGAGCAATGAAATGACCTGCCCTCCCAAGCCAGTGTTGCTCTCTCGCTCGCTCATACATACGTTTGTCTAGACAAATCCCATATGCCGGCGGAGCAGTATAATTGGTTGACGTCGCTGCATGCCAATAAAGAGTTACTCCACCCAGAGGCCCCTGCGAGTTCGTTCGCGAGGCTTGCGGTTTGTGGGATTCCCAGGGACCTCAATGGCCACGTGGTCGCATGGGATGATGAAAGGGTAGCCACTGTAGCTTTTTGAGCACAGGGTAGTCTCCGAGAAATGAAACACGCATTGATTTAGTTTCATTTCGTCCTACGGAGATCCCTGGAATAGAGCCCGAGCAGAACAACTTGTCTCAGATCGATGCCGCCTCATAGTGCTGTATCTTGTTCCCGACTTCGCAGTGAGAGAACCACTTTTTCCAGATTATGTGCGATGCCCCAGACCTTCTGCCGTTTCAGCAACGCGGCCGTCTGATCGAGAACTGCCTGGCGCCCTGCTGGGCAGCAGAGCGAGCGTACGCCGAAGACGCTGATGCACTGGTTGCCGCCGTTTCTGATCCAGTAGAAATGCCTCTTGGAAACGCTATTGTCCCCCGGGTCGAGCTGGTCGAGCTGCAGTGGCGGATTTTGGGTTGGACAGGGACTCGGAGGCAGTAGAGGAGCGACGCACGAGAGCACGACGCCGGCGTGGAAGATCAGATAGGGCTCCAGGGGCATCGAGTTGGGGAAGTTCCTGATCAGGCCTAGGACCTGTGCGCTGTGGTATGCCACTTCTCGCGTCCTCTGGGGATCTTCGCTGCCCCAACGCCTCATCCGCACTGCGGCGTTCTCAGCCTCGGGCCCGTGGCGGAGGTATGGGTACAGCCAGTTCATCAAATCGCCCGCGCCGTAGATGTGAGCCACATGGATCAACCGCATGCGGTGGACGAGTCGGAATATCTCCGTTTTGGTATGGGTCTTGGACAAGGCCACAATTGACACAGACATGACGTCCAAAGCCCGCAGGAGATCTGTTCGACCGTCGTCGAAAGGCGCGTGCATGATAAGGTCGTTGAGAGGCGAGGACCGGTTCTCTTTCAGCGACCACAGCATCCTCACCAGAGTCAGAACAACAATAAACCGGTGTCCTTCATCGGTGATGTTCTCCACAGCATTCGGTGTTCCATCGAAAAGCGTTCTGATCGTCGGCCCCAAAGGTGGATTCGCGGGATACGTCCTTGACGGGTGAAGAGCTGCCCAAGCCTGCGCGGTCTCAGCTGCCCACTCCTCTGCTGAGGCAGGAAGATTGAGTTTAACGTCACCAATGCTCAGGAAGGGTCTGTTGTTCAGCAAATAGGCGACTGAGGCATCGTACATGTATAGCACCCACCCCAGACGACGCAGCTTCTCGGTTTCGATCCAGTGACGCCACATGTCTTCCAAGCTCAGGTCCGTCTGGGTCAGTGCCGATGTCTCAAACCGGAACAGACCCATACATCTCGCTTGATGGAGCAATGTGCTGCGACCGGACTCGCTCAGCTCAAACAGGCGCTCGCTGCCCGTGCAGTACCCATGAGTGCCCTGCAGGAGTTGAGCGGTGAGGTACGGCCCCGTCCGGACGAACCGGCGGTCTTGTTCAGCCATGAAGATGAGCAGCCGTCGAACTAGCTCGGACAGGACGATGGAGAATGCTTTGGCTCCGGAGAGGTCTGAGTAGCAGGCCCCAATACTGATCATGGCCAAGGTCAGCACGAGGTCTCGGCCAGGGTCAAAAGTCGGTTGGTGCACCAGGTCGAGCGTCGGGTGAAAGTAAGCAAAGTATAAGTCGATGCAGTGGTCCAGCTTCTCCCTGCAGGGGAAGTGATCCAAGTTCAATGATTGTATCGAGTTGTGTTCAAAGGGGAGTAGGAGACATTTCCGAAGCGCGTGCCATGTGCGATCGCTCACAGGCATTACCGAGAAGAATCTGGCATATGCGTGGAAATCCTGGCCGTCGCTACCCAGAGCTGGCAGTGCCATGTGACTTTGTGTTGGCCGGGGAGTGTCGAGCGGCCACGGGTCTCCTGAGTCTCCCATCTCCTGAGGCTGAGGAGTCAGGAGACCACCTAGGGCGGTAGAGGTGTCAGAGTCATGTCCATTCACGTTCTCGTCATCATTATGATCTCCCACGTCAGAATGCCTCGCTGATACCATCGCCGTTGGGGCGGCTGACAGGGATAAAATTTGAGAGAGCTGGCCATCAGAACACTCCGGGAAGCCGAAGAAGTCTGTTGGGCCAAGCAACTCTTCGCCGTTCGCGTCCTTGAGGATCCAGTCAAGGTTAGAAGTGAAGTCCATGTCATCGAATGTGGCATACACGCGTTGAGACGGGCCATTGGGACCGATGCTGGACTCTGTACTGTGATACCGAGTCACATTGTGGCTGTCAGGATTGACCATGGAAACTTGATCTGTGCTACGTTCGATCGCCTGGTGCCCGCTCAATGGTGAAAGCAAATCGTTCCCTGAGGCATCTCCTAAATCACGAGAGACATCTGACTGTTGGTCGTAGGTCGCATTACTTCCATCTCTTGGCTGCGAAGCATTGGGCTTCTCCTGATTTTGACCTAAGTCACCATAGACGCAGGTTAAGCTTCGACGCGCGCACGACGCACACGACGGTCGTTCGCCGTTGCATCGAGTCTTGGATTGAGAGCATGACAGACAGGCTTTTCTTCTCGTCTTGGGCTGGGGGCGATGCTTGTCATGGACGCGCATGTGCCTTGCCAGTGTGTCTTTGCGATCGAAAGGGCGCGAACAGATGGAGCAATGATACCTTGCATCCCTCCATGTCGCATCCTGGGTAAAATGCATTCTTTCAGGGAGTGAGATTGAGGAGAACAGGAGCTTGGATAACAGAATGACAACACCTGAATCTCTGTGGAACCGTGGGTTGAAGAGGAACCAGAGTTTTGTCAACCTCTTCTGCACCTCTGATCCTCTGATGCTCGTGCTTACCAGAATATTACGGGATGTTGCGGCGGTCGCTCCTTCTATATTTGCATAGCCACACACAATGCAGCCTCGCCAAGCCTCTCGAATTTACCCCACGAATCCACGAATATACGAATACGGAGACCCCAGGGGAACCAGGCCGATTAAACGAAGAGAAAAATTTCTATCGATCAACTCGTTACTGCTGCTCGGGGCTCTGGCTTCGCTTCGCTTCTGCCTCGTGTTTCCCAACCTTGGGGTGACCAGGTTGCCGTGGACTGCTTGGCCAGGCTGGATATGAGCCCTATCATTATCCACTATCCTTCATTTTAGTCTCGCGCTACGGGGTTGATTGTGGTCTACCCGAACTCCGGAGACCAAGAGTGCGACTTAGTCACTCATTTGGTAAAAATGGGGGCCAAGCAGGAGGACTCTACGTCGAGGTAGTTCCGGAGTATGCTTGACACCGTGTTGCCCGGGTTTGGAGAACCCAGCTCAATGAGGTACACGGCTGCTCGGTAGCCACAAACATGGCACGTTGAGTAGTGCTTGTGCAATGATGGTTATTCTATAGGAGAGTATCCTCTGTGCCTCAAGAGGGCTTTCGACCAAATTTCTCGAAATGGCGGGTGAACAGACAATGAAAGGCAAGGTTGCTATTGTAAGTGGCATTGTCTAAGCGATTGGAGCAGCTACTTGCCTCGAGTTGGCGTCGAGGTAAGCGGTAAGCCAACCTAGGTGTCGCTTCAGGCCACTAATTGAATCCTCTCTCTATACTCGGCACCCATAGGGTAGCTCTCGTTGTCGTCAACTATCCTGGCCTTCTCAGAAAGCTGACGCAGACAAAGTCCCGGAAGCCATCAGATAGAGCGACGCCATAGTCGCTGATCAATGTCGAATCATCGAGGCCGACATGTTGACACCTTGATGGACCCCACCCACTCGTCAAGCCAAGCATTCCTCCTCAGCGCGTGCACAGGGAGACCCGTGGTCATTGAATGGGAGCATTCCAATGCCTTCCCCCCTGGTGTGGTGGCCTCGATATTTAGGCTATAAACATCCGAAAGCGGCCCAAGACGGCAGCTTTTGGCATGAAAGTAACTTAGGTGGCATCATGGCCAGTGTCGAATGGGAAGCATGACGCGCAATGACAGTTGGGAGGCTTGATCACAAAGCTCCGATGGTCGCGGAATACTCGTCCATGAGGTATTTTTCGTGTTCCTGAGGCTCGATAATCTTTGGGATCCAACTTGTGCGCCACTCATCTTCCCAGTGTGTCGTATAGCACATCTTGAAGAATTCCCAGTAGTCGGGATACCACCCAGATTGTCCCCAGTCGATCAACGCAATCACTCGAGGTCTACCGAAGGCCGATGTGGAGAGAATGATATTGGTAAGATGTACATCAGCATGGGTGAATTTGATTGCTGAATCTTTAGGCATGTGCTTCAGGTATGGGTCCTCGTATCGCTGAGACGAGGGTAGGAATCGTTGGGGCAGCCATTCGAGCCACTTATAGAAGTCTCTAATGGTATTAAACGGGCCTGTTGTAGGCCGATCATAGAAGACTCTGTCGATCAATGGTCCCTGAGTAATGGATCCTAGGATATATCAATTAGCGCCTGATGCCTCCTCGAACGTGAATTGCTTACTGACCAATAAACACATTCTCCTATCACCGGAACTTGACAACCAAGATACTTCCTCACTACCCACATTGTTACCGCTTCGTCGATCGTCACACGGGGTCCAAATTTGACAACAAGCTCTAATTCCAGGATAATGGTAATGCCTTCTCGCGCGTTCACAAACTCTTGGGGAAATGGCAGCTTACGGTCAGGTATTTGAAAGAACGAGGAGTCGATGAAATCCATTTCACCCATCCGGTTGTTGGAAAGGTCATGTTGGCTCACCATTTCTGACTTAGTTGATCTTACCGAACCCATCACAATCGGTAGAGTATGGGAAGACACTCAAAACCTGGACAGTCACCAAACTAGCTTTATCACGTGAAGTAACACCTGCCAATGGTGGTTGTTGTGACCACCTAGGTGCTTCCTTCCGCTTTGGGATGGGCTGCCTCCTTACTTCCGCCGTGACTCTCGACTTGAACCCCAGGTACTAACCATGCTGACTTATTAGAAGAGCCGATGTCAAGATTTGTACTTCTAGAGGCGCTCGAAAAGAAAGAAATTGAATTTTTGGCACGGCCGCTGGTCGGAGATGTTTAACTACTTGACGTATGTTTCCAAAATGCGAGGGGTCAAGGACAAATTCTCTCTGACACAGGCCTCCATGGTCTTCGAACTAGAAGTGGAAAACTTTGAGCCGAGAATCTCGCTGTCGCAATCTCTTTCCAAAGACATAGATGGCCACCACGGACGCATCAATGACAAAGACCAACGCAGCAAGGATACAGAAGACGGCGACTAATCCGTTCGCCTGGAGCCAGGGAACGACTGCGAAGCCGACGGCGAATGAGACCAGGTTTTTGAATCCGTTGAACGTCTGTAGACGCTTCCGTCAGTATGTCTCCCCACGGATAGATGGGAGTTGGAGGCCACCTACTACGAGGCAGTCAAACAGAACGGGCGTGTAGCTGTCCATCAGGTACGGTTGGATGACGGATCCGATACCCGTCAATGCCACGCCCACGAGGCCAACGCCGATGACGGGGACGATCCAGTGTGTGCCGTGCTGGATGCCAACTCCGAACATCAAGAGCCCGGCCGGCACAAGGAATGCAGGGAATACGGTCACGGGTAGACGCATCTCGGGCTCAAAGACGCCGTGGTTGCGTCTCGTGGACCACTGGCTCAGCTTGTCGTTCAAGAAGCCGCAGAAGATAGAGCCAAAGGCGTTGCCGATACACGAGCTCAGATAGACGAGACCCTGTTGGCCAATGGAGAAGTTGTATGGCGGAGCTCCGAAGTAGACGGGAATCATTGTTATCAGGACTACGACACTGTATAGTCAGTCGTGGTCAGTATTTGGCCCTCGCTCCAAGTATATAGGATGAGGTCGGCACTCACCATGTAACATGGATAGAGAATGAAAAGACACCCCATACAACACTGGGATAGCACCACGTAGCCCAGGGCCGCAAGAAGGAGGCCACCACATTGACGTCCTTCTGCACCGGAGACCAGGGCTTCAGCTCTTGGAGAAAGGTCTTCTTCTCTGGTGTCGGGTTCTGCGTCTCGACCATCTCAGTCGTCGTCTCGTCTTCACCCTTGGTCATGGTCATAAGACTGGGAGGGGATGCTTTCTGAGCATCTAGCTCCATCTCCTCGTTACCCTCTATGCCAACCGAGTCAAGTGCCTTGTGGAGATCTCGATGGTATTGTGTTTCTGGGACAAAGAGGAATATCAAGATCAAGTCGACCCCGGCCATGATGCTGGTGAGCCAATGAAACCAGCGCCAGCCTTTGGCTTGGATGAGGTATCCGCAGATGACGGGTGCCAGAGAGCTACCCCAGCTGAGCCAGATGGTCTGGACTCCAGCCTGGGTGCCTCTCTCGTGCAGATAGAAGAGATCATGGAGGGTATCTACGCTCAGCGGCTCACTGGTGCCAGCTACACAAGTCCTCGATCAGCTTGAGCCCTATACGAGTAGAGAAAAGGACTTGACGGACTCACCTGCCCATGATGCAAAGAATCTCGCCAGCAGCAGCGAGGGATATGACTTCGCCACGGATGCCCATATATTGCACACGAAGAAAACGACACTGGTGAGTAGCCAGATGGGGCGTTTCCCATAGCGAGTCGAGAAAGGGGCAACCGTGTAGCATCCCATAAACTCTCCTAGGAGACAAGCTGATATCAACCATGTCACCTGTGTCAGGGTGACGTTGAATTCAGCGATGATCTGCCCAAAGCCTGGAGCGAGTCCTGTGATGCAGAAGTTGCACAGGCCGGACAGCCACAGCACCGACCAAAAGGCCGTGACACGTTTTGTGAATGGCCAATTCTGAGAAACGTCAGCAAGTCAAAGATGAATAGAGTGAGAGTATTATATTTACCAATGGATCATTGGGGTCATTCTGGCTCGGTTGAGGGACAAGGACAATCGATGTTCCCTTCTTGTGCTGCAAGGCTGTGGCCCCTGAATTCCACAAGTCAGCACCGAAAGACTCGGACGGGTCCATGACAATCACCTGATATCAGCTGGACAGTGCCATGACTGTGTTCAATCTCGTGTAGAGCAAGACGCTTCATCCTTGACAGAAGTTAACCCCGAAATATGCTCAGCCTTTGTGTGATTTGAAGAACTCGAGGGGCGGTGGACTGAGGGTCACAGGCCACCGAGTTATATTGTATTCCGCTCTTCCACCGAAATGCTCTTGGCCCCCGAGATACTGGTCTGGGGTACATGGTTCCGGCCTCCGCAAAGTCTCCGCAAGAAATCGAGAACGTGGTAGATTGGTAGTCGTCAATCTATTCGGATATCCCTCATCAGGTGGAGCCCCGGAGTCACGCATGCCCACGGGGACGCCTTGTGGGATTTCTTACCCCAGCATGCCCAACTCAAGAAGTCCGGCAGGGAGAGGTCTAGTCGATAGTAAGCTATACGAAATCAAAGACCACAAGTTCGAGCGAATATTGCCTCGGAGACAAAGTGGCATCGGGTCCGGAGTTGACCACACACGTCTTCCTTTTTCTCTCCCAGCATACAAGGACTATAGGTCTGGGCTCAGACGACGACACCTGTATCTTAGACTCGTCTTTGACTAAATCCGTCTGTTGCTAGACTCAGAAGTAACCGGTTACTTCTCTATTTTCTCGAGTCGGTACCACCAGTGGTGGCAAGTATTCGTCCCGGTAGTCTATCTCTCCCGCGACCATTGCCACACAAAGTACACCTGTCGGACCGAGCATGAGCAGTTGACCTTGTTGCCACCTGCAAGGTATAGACTCAAGGTCCCGACAAATTCCAATATTGGGCGGCCGTTTCCAGTTAACAAAGTCGAAAACGAGGGTTACCACTCAGCAAATTAGAGAACCAAAAGCTCTTCAGGAGGTAACAGCACAACTTCCATCATGATCGGGGTCGACTCCAAGCTTGGGTCTGGTGAAACGCCACCAAACCTTACACCACAGCCCGTCAAGACTTTCGACAAAGGCACAGTTGGAGGCGATGAGTATGGAGAATTCACCGGGTTCGGGAAGGATGGGCAAGGCGAGGCAGTCTTTGGCCCTGCGAGTTCCGTGCCCTTGGAACGTCGCAAGAAAGTCATCATCGTCGGCGCAGGCATCAACGGAATCCAGCAAGCGACCGTCCTCCTGAAAGACGGCTATGTCAAACATGACGACGTCCAGATCCTGGATGCACTGGACGCGTATGGCGGCGTCTGGCAGAAGAACAAGTACCCTGGCTGTGCATGCGACGTTCCCGCCATGATCTATACAACCTCTTATCACATCAATAAAAGTCAGTTAACCTCTCTCAACAAGGGCAAAGGCCTCCGTCCGGGCTGGGAATGCTGACAGTCGCAGATTACACCCACTTCTACGCGGAAAGAGCACAGATCGAGGAGTATTACACCAACTTCGCCCTCCAATATGGTCTTGACAAGTGCACCCAGTTCCAGAGCTTTGTCAGATCCTGCGCATGGGACGAGGACTTGATGGTATGGCATGTGGCCGTGTCGAACAAGCGGACTGGCCAGACTGAACATTGGATCGCCGACTTTGTCTGTCAATGTATTGGAAGTCTCGATCGACCGAAATGGGGCAACACGCCTGGCAGAGAGAACTTCAAGGGCATCTCCTGGCATACTGCCCACTGGAGGCACGATGTCGACCTCACTGGCAAAAAGGTGGCCATCATCGGCTGTGGGCCGAGCGCAGCACAGCTTCTGCCCGAGATCATCGACAAGCCTGAGCATCTGACTGTATATATGCGGACTCCGCCGGTCTGTGTTGCAAGGGGTGATTTTGCGTACTCAGGGTATGTTCCTCCGAGTTCCCTACCTCTTAGACAGGTACTAAATGCTCACCAGGCTCTTCCGATGGGCCCTCAAATGGATACCCCTGTTTGCGTGGGTGGTCAGAACGTACATGAATCTGGAGATGATGCGAGAATGTCGCCCGATGGCCACGGACGGCGACCCCATGAACGACAAGATGACCCAGGAAGCCATCAGATACATGGAGTCGCAGATTTCGGACCCAGAATTGCGGGAGAAAGTCCGGCCTCATTCAAAGTGTAAGTGATATCCGAACTCCTGTGCCGTCTTCGCTTGTGCTCAATAGGTACTAAATCGTGCACAGTTTTCTGTAAACGACCACTCCACCTCGACCGGTTCTATTCGTCTCTGGCAAGAAAGAACTGTACAGTGTTGAGAGAAGATCTTGTCCGGTATACCGAAAAGGGCGTGTTGTCCAGGGACAAGTCGACAGGAAAGGAGACCGAGCGGGAGTACGACATCATCATCTTCGGCACGGGTTTCAACGTCGCCCAATTCCTCGAGCACGAAAAGGTGACGGGCCTCAACGGGCTTGATCTCCAGGTCAAGTGGAAAGCACATCCTGAAGCTCTCTACGGTTTGGCAACCAGCCAATTCCCCAACATGTTCTACTGCTTTGGTCCGAACTCGGCCCACGTCTGGTCGTCGCAGCAGGACAACTGGGAGCGGCAAGCGCGGTTCGCGGCCAAGGTTGTCAAGGAGGCGGTCCAGAGGCAGAAGAGAGGCGTCAAGCTGGCGATCCATCCACGGCGAGATTTTGAGCACGAATACAATCTCGAGGTCCAACGGAGGCAGACCGGGACGTTTGTCTGGGCCCGTCCGGACTGTGTCACATACTACAAGAACGACGACGGGTGGAATACCTTCACCATGCCCTGGACGTGGTGGCAGTTCAGGCGCATGTTGAGCAAGATTCGTTGGGACCAGTGGGAGGTCATTGAGAAGCCGGTGAGCAAGGTGCAGATTGAGGGGATGTAGCTCTGCAATGCTGTAGCATAGCTTGATGTCTACAGATTTAGTATCATAAGTATGCCATGGTATCTTCGAACCTTGCTGTCGACAGTTCCAGTAGTTCAAGTGGTTGAATGTGCTTTCTTGTGGTCGGTGGTGTTGTCAAGAGACATCAAGTATCTTGTCTCTCCACCTATTCTACCTTTTTGTCTGAAAAAAACTCCCTAAAGTGCTCGAGTGTTCGAACAAACGCCCTTTGATACTGTTCCCGAACATCCTTGTCCTCGGTATCCGGTCGAGCAGCGAATCCATGGCCCATCCGCGGATAGCTTTCTATCTTGAACGGCACTCCGGGTCTTATCCTACTGCCTGCCCACTCGTGGAGGTCGTTAGGCAATGAGGCAGGGACCATGTCGTCTTCCTCCGCTAGGCCGATGTAGAGAGGCGCATGAATGTCGTCCAGGTCCTCGGCTTCCACGAAGCTAGGGTGGAAGGAAGCTGCTGCACGTAATACATTCTTGCTCAGTCTCAATACGTGTTTACCCCCAAAGCAGTACCCTACCCCGACAATTGCAGAGTCGGGATACTTGTCTCTGAGATGACTGGTCAAGTTGCCGAGAAGAGCAGAGACCCTTGCATGGTCATGTCGTTGCAGCCAGGCTGGTAAATTCAAGTCGCGTGGGATTTGCCTTTCTTCTTCAGCCCACGGCTGCTCATCGATTGACAAGGAGCGATCCTGCTTGAGGAATTGAATCGGCAACGGGTCGCCTAGCCATGCATGAGAACCATATGAGTGGAGCTGGAGGAATGATGGCTTGCCTTCGAAATAGTCTGGAATCACTACACGCCATCCTTCTTTGGCAAAGTTATCTGCCAGGATGAGATTGTGTTTTGCCAGACCGAATCCATCAGGCAGTAGCAACAGCAGTCCTTTGATGCCTTGCGAGTCCGGCTCGTTGCCACTCACGTAGCAGTCGACAACGCCCAGAGTGGCGTATTGTCCGAGAGGGACGTAGGAGTCTGTACATAAAACAAGTGTCAATCACCGTGGCCAGTTACAACCAACGGACACAACCATCCGGAGGGAGGCATTGAGCCCCTGGTCTAATTGGTCGGGACAGTGGGAGACACACCTGGGGCAGCTTTTCCTACCTGGCAACAGTTTGACATGTCGACTGTGTGGCCTGATTGAAGGAGACTTTTCTAGAGGAAGGAAAGGCAGAAGACCTAGCTTGTGTCTTTCATACTACTAACAAGAGGGCATTTGGTAAGGGTTGCTACAAAGTCGGCCAGTTGTGATTGGTTACCCCTAAATGCTCCTCGGAGCAAGTGGTGGTTATTTTTCAATCCGACAGCCTTGTGTAGAGGATGCTGAGAGAGTTCCGGGCTGGAATCACCGGTCGACAGCTCGTCTCTACGTATACTATCCCCCGAGGAACACACAGAGATAGACCGATTGTGATGAATATTGCTAGCAGGCTGCCCAAAGCTCCAGTCTGTACCCGGTACTTCGGCTCTATCTAGACTCATCACAGAACTAGATACATGTTCTCTACTCGTACTTTAGCTAGCGAGACACTGGCCTCGGCAGTATACCTAAGAGTCCCAATGCCCGGCAGGCGTCACGACATGATCCGGGTCCAAGCCTGGATCAAGCTCGCTCGATGCTTTTGCTTTCGGGAGTGTTATTCAACATTCTTCCCCTCCTCCAGACCACCTTCCGCTGGCTGGATTGGCTCGAAGTCCTTGTTTTCCTTTCTCTCCCATTGCGGCAGATGATATCCCGGCGGACAAGGCCCAACAAGCCAATCAGTTCTCATTGCTTCAGAGCCTGTAGTACCTTCGGATGGCCGGAACTCCAATGCCAACTTTACCAGATCCAAGTCACCCAGCCCCCACATGCTGCCATCTACTGTCTGGTAGTAGTCCTTTTTGATGGCCTTGTCGAAATTCCTATCGGCGATGAAACCCCTAATCACGTTTTGATTCTTCCCGTGGCTGACAATCTCGTCGTTGTGACGGATTTTGCCAATCAAGTCTTTATTACGAGCTTTCAGCGCTGTCTGCTGCTCTTCGGTGTACTTGCCGTAAGACTGCATTTGCATGTTCGCAACAACGAGGGAGCATTGGACCACATAAGACCCCCCCTGGCGACTGCGAAGATAAAGACCATGTAGAACCCCGGCGGCACCAGCATGACCTGTCAGGTAGTCGGCGTTCGGGCCGGGGAAGATGTGTGGCTCGTCGTATCCGTGGAATCGGCCTATGTCGAGGCCAACACCGCAAACCTGGATGTGTCGGGGTTAGCGAGGGGGCAAGAATCAAGGAAACACTCTTGACGAACAGTATCAGCAATCTGTGCCCATCCTGGTCTTGTAATCCACGGGCCTTTCCAGCCGTAGCAATTTTCCTGACAATAAATGAGGCCTCGATCTCGATTCGCCACCAAACCCAGCACGGCATCGCGGCCAAAGCCGAGGTGTTCCATTACGGCAGGACGATAGCCGTCAATGAAAACATCGGCCTCCTCGATTAGCTCGAGCAGCTTCTTTCTCCCATCGAAGGTCTTGAGGTCGATGTCGACACTGGTCTTGCCGATACAACCGTCGATGAGGGTGATGGGCAGCTCGGTGTTCTTTACGCATGACACGCGGATAACTGTTGCCCCCAAAGCTGCGCAGGCGCGGCCAATGGTGGGCGCGGCAATCGCGCGTGAAAGGTCCAGGACCTTGATTCCAGAGAGCGGCCTACGGTCGGCGGGGTCGACTGGCACTTGGTCCCAGGACACGGCAGGTTGAGTATAATGCTTTTGTGGAATTAAGTTGTAGTATGGTTCATCCCTTATTGCTTTACCCTATGGTTGGTCAGCGAGGTATGTCGTGGGAGCTTTGCCAGAGTAGCAATACCTGAGGGGTGGATTCGAACTCTTCCTTCTCGAGACATACTGTGCCGGGAGTTCGATAGACGTTGTTACTCCAGTCGTCGAGAACCTTTGAGTCAATGGTCCCGACGACGTTGCTGTACATTTCGAGGATTTGTGGCCAGGTCGAGTTCTTCTCGTTGTGCTGGGGAAGGTTCAGCATCTCCAAGAGAGGCGTGGGATTCATGTTGCCGTGGAGAGAGTACCACCGCCCATCTTTCGACTTGTATATGTTCGTGGCCAGCTGTCTATACAGCTCTCGGGTCATACCGTGATCCCAGCGCTGGACAGCGGCCATCATCTTTGAACTGCCGGACAACCATTCGCTCTCGTGACGGACGAACAGAGCGCCGAGTCCATTGAGCAAGGCCTGCGAGACATCGATGTGACACTCTTGCTCAATTCCATATCGATCTCGAGCGATGGCAAGAGCCAAAAGTCCAATGTAGCCAAGGAGACCAGCTTGGGATTCTGCTGCTTTGAACGGAACAGGGAAGAAGGGGTCTGTTTCATCACCAGTAAAACGGACCTTATCTTTCCACCGTCTCACTTCCTCTGGGAGTTCAAGACGAGGGTCTGTGACAATGACCTCGTAGATTCTTTGCGCTTCTGATTGAATGGTGTAAGGAACTTCGTCCCGTTCGTTCTGCCCCGCAATCATAGCTCTTGGTGAACGCCTCAGCAGTGCCTTCGGGTAGAATGGGGGCCCAGTGACAGGGACTTTGCCGTTTAGATCGATCCTCTCCTGAGGGTTTTGGGTAAAATTTCCATCCTTTGTATTGTAAGCGCGGGGCCTATAGCAAAGGCATTCATCTGGGATCTCCAGCGACGTTGCGATGTTCCACGCCGTGGCGGCGGACGTCGCTGTGGTTGATGTCGGGCCCGAACTGCATAACGAGCGTCCACTGTATGGTCGACGCTTCCTTCACTTCCTTCCGGCCATGCGACCTAGCTTTGCCTCGGGAAGCCATTGCCCCAGTACCGCGAATATCCTTTCATTACCGACGGGAGGAGAAGGTATGTCACGATTCTCCGAAGACATTTTGTTCGAAAACCTTCAACTCACTCGGTAAAAGTCCAGACTAAGTTGTGTATGCCCTCTGCCAGGTTGAAGGTGAGTCCAACATCGATTACATCCCGAATGGCATCCCCTTAAGTGTCCACTACAAGTCGGGGTGGTTTGTCTCAGCAATTACGCTCAGGGAGGTCATGGGACGACTCCGCCTCGTCTGGGTTTTTGCCGCCCAGCTTCCTTCTAAAGCACATTGTAATGGTGCCGAAGACAGAGCCCATCAACCATAGCAGCATATTGATGATGTTAAACGCAGCGGCGGCTTCAATCTGCGTGGATCGGCTGTCAAAATACCTGCCGCCAAACGCTGCAATCACCCCCACCCAGGCAAAAGTGAGGACCCATTGCCAGAACAAAACCCATAGCAGCCAGAGCCGACTGGGAAATGGGAAGAGGATGTCGATCGCGAAGAACAACGCTGTCAGTGCAGATAAAGAGGCGATGGCGATAGCGTAGACCTGCAGGTACACCTGTGTCAGAAATATTAGGTATCAAAGGTTCAACCCCGGGCAACCCACCGAAACACCTGTATTCGTGGGGCCATCGGCTATATCCGAAGCATTGAGAGCGATGGCAGTTATAGCAAATGTAAATTGCAAAACAACTTGCGCAATGTGGACAACGCGGCTTGTTGGAGCAGCCTTCCAGGGAAATCCGAGGTTGATCATGTTGTGCCAACACAATAGTATGGATAGGGCCGTGCTTATAAAGAGATGCAACTATTAGTGCTCATTGAATTTGAGAGAAGAATCTTTGAACACTGTCCAGCTTATAACATTGTAGGGACTCAGGCAGCAAGAATTCTCGAACCAAGACCCAATGCGTATTCGTATTCGACTAATTTCCTCTTTGGGATTGTTAAGTGGGGGCGATCCATCGAGGATCGAGAATTGCGATAGAGAGTCTAATAGTCCACCGTACTCTGGCATATTCAGTTGTCTACTCCGCCGTAGCTGGATCTCCAATATTTTGTAGAAAAAAAATTATCCCCGCAGCAGGAAATATTGGCGTAGTTAAAGGATAAGAGGTGTGCACGCCTACCTCCAACATTCCTCTCGCCAGGTTCATTGTTACCGCCGGGGTATGGCTTTGATGCGCAATGGCAGGATACGTCAAACCAATCCCCGCGGCCACCGGCGGCCTGGCCTTTTCCCGACTCCAGTCCGACGAGATCAGAAAGATCTCTGTCAAGCGAATCCATGTCACTCCAGCCCTGGATTCCATGTTTGGTCCAGTGCCAGGAGGTCTGCATGATCCTGCCCTGGGTGCTATCCAGGCGCTGGATGCAAAGTAAGTCCTCGATCGCTGCACTAACTGCGGTGCTAACATCTTCAGCTGCTCTACTTGTCGCATGAATGCGATTCACTGTACCGGACACTGCGGACATATTGAACTTCCGGTCACTTGCTATCATCCACAATACATCGACTCTACTCTACGCCTTCTCCGCGCAAAATGTGCCTACTGTCATCGCTTCAAAGCTGCAGAGAACTTTGTCAATCAAACGGTGTGCTCCCTTCGGTTGTTGCAATATGGGCTAGTGGAGGATTACCACAATATACAGAATATTCACCTGAGAGGAGGACTGCCAAGGACACCAAGGAAGACTGGCTCAGACCAAATGGTTGAAGATGTGGCAGAAATCGAACCAGAGGAAGAGATTGCTGAGCTTATTGACCGGAGAACGAGAATGACAACGCGTGCCATCAAATTGGCGCGGAAAGAGAAACGGATCGATGACCAGGCCCTCGTCCAAAACACTATTGCTATCGCTGCCCGAAAGAATGTAATCGCCTCTTTCCTCAAGGATGTCCCCAATCTGAAGAAATGCGCCAACTGCGGCGGTGCCAACATCTCCTATAGAAAAGATAGGAGTGTCAAGATCTTCAGACTGCCGCTAGCAAAAAAGCAAAAGGAAGCCATGTATGTCCTTGGGAAAAAGGCGCCAAACCCTCTCCTGTTTCTCCTCTCCGAACAGACTCAGAGAGATGAGGTCAAAAAGACCGCCATGGTCAACGGACATCATAACGAGGATATCGAGATGTCCGACCATGACGACGTTGAGGATGCAGAACTACATGGAGCTGAGGAAGAAATCGCCATGCGGAATGCACTAGAAACGTCGTCCAAGTCGAAGACTACGGACATCGAGGCTGAAGACGACGTACAAGCATACATGACAACGAGCGAGGTACATGCTGCGCTGACTCTACTATTTGACCGGGAACAGGAAGTCCTCCAGCTGTTGTATGCATCCCAGCCTGGTCGAAAACCGGTTCGTGTATCTCCGGACATGTTTTTTGTCACCGCGATTCTTGTTCCGCCGAACAGATTTCGACCTTTGGCTAGGCATGGACCTAATCAAATGCTGGAGAATCAACTAAATACTGTTCTGAACAAAATCATCAAGGCGGCTGGTGATGTTCAGCGCATCTCACGGGAGTCGAAAAGAGCAAAGATCGACCCAACCGTCAGACCAAGGAACTTGAACGAGAGCTTGCAGGCCGCAATTGTCCTTCAAGAGGCAGTAAACGCGCTAATAGATTCGCCCACTCCTGCTTCAGGCCGGCCAACCGATCAAGGCATAAAACAAGTCCTGGAGAAGAAGGAAGGCCTTTTCCGAATGCACATGATGGGGAAGCGTGTGAACTTCGCTGCTCGCAGCGTCATATCGCCCGATCCGAACATCGAAACCAACGAAATCGGTGTACCTCTTGTCTTCGCAAAGAAACTGACCTACCCCGAACCTGTGACGAGTCACAATTTCGAAGAGCTTAGCAAGGCGGTGATAAACGGTACTGAAAAATACCCTGGGGCCGCAGCTATCGAGAATGAGAACGGGATGGTACTTAGCTTGAAGCGGAAGACCATTGAACAAAGAAGAGCCCTCGCAAAGCAGTTGATGACTTCGACCGCACCCGGAGCAAAAGGGGAGAACGGCAAAAAAGTGTACCGGCACCTCCAAACTGGCGATGTGGTTATCATGAATCGTCAGCCGACTCTGCACAAGCCATCCATGATGGGTCACCGTGCACGTGTGCTAACGAACCAAAAGACCATTCGAATGCATTATGCGAACTGCAACACCTACAACGCCGACTTCGACGGTGATGAGATGAACATGCATTTCCCTCAGAATGAGCTCGCTCGAACCGAAGCCCTTCAGATCGCGGACACGGATCACCAGTATCTGTCTGCAACGGCGGGTAAACCCTTACGTGGGTTGATTCAAGACCATATATCCATGGGTGTTCAATTTACCAGCCGCGACGTATTCTTCGATCGAGACCAATATCAGCAGCTACTCTATAGCTGTCTCAGGCCGGAAGATTACAATACCGTGTTTGACAAGATCCAAATGGTGGCACCGGCGGTATTAAAGCCGAAAATGCTATGGACCGGCAAGCAAGTGATCACGACAGTTCTGAAAAATATCACTCCTGAAAAATTCCGTGGCATCAACCTTACGAGTAAATCATCTACATCGTCAGACTCATGGGGCGAAAAGACGTCTGACGAGCCTGAGCAATGGACTGTTAGCAGGAATAAGGTAGTATTCAGAGACACGGAACAAGTGGTCATTTTCAAAGACGGCGAGCACCTTTGCGGAATTCTTGACAAGAGCCAACTCGGCCCCAGCGCTGGTGGTCTGATCCATTCTGTGCACGAGGTATATGGACACATCACTGCAGGCAAACTAATGAGTATCCTCGGCCGACTTCTCACAAGATTCCTCAATGAGAGGGCTTGGACCTGTGGAATAGACGATCTCTATTTGACACCTGAAGGCGACAAGGAACGGCGACAAGAATTGAATAAGGCGAAACAGATGGGTTTGGAGGTTTCGGCTGAGTATGTGACATTGAAGTCTGGCGAGGTCGACCAAGAAAACCCCGAACTGCTTAGTCGCCTTGAAGGCGTTCTTCGTAACGATGAGCAGCTCAATGGTTTGGACCAGGTATACAAGGCCAGAGTGAAATCGATCACGGACGCTGTCTCAAAAGCCTGCCTGCCTGCTGGACTTCGAAAGTCATTCCCTCGGAATCAGATGCAAGCAATGACGATCTCTGGAGCCAAAGGGTCCAGTGTCAATGCAAATCTCATCTCTTGCAATCTAGGTCAACAGGTTCTAGAAGGGCGCAGAGTTCCTGTGATGGTCAGTGGTAAGACGCTGCCGTCCTTCCGAGCCTTTGAGACGGAGCCAGCTGCTGGTGGATATGTGTCAGGACGATTCTTGACGGGTATCAAACCACAAGAATACTACTTCCACGCCATGTCTGGCAGAGAGGGCTTGATTGATACCGCTGTGAAAACGTCCAAATCTGGGTACCTGCAGCGTTGCATCGTCAAGGGTCTTGAAGGTCTTCGAACGGAGTACGACACGTCCGTACGGGAAAGTTCAAACGGAAGTCTCATCCAGTTCTTGTACGGAGAAGATGGACTCGAAGTTACCAAGCAGAAACACCTGAAAGAGTTTACTTTCCTTGCTGAAAATCACCACTCCGTTGCAACACTCATGAATGCAGAAGAAGTGATTCGCAAATTGCCGCTATCGGAGTTGGATGAGGAACAGAAGAAGATTCTGAAATCATTGAAGAGACCCAAGCAGAAGGATCCATTGACTTCTTCTTTCGGTCCGGCAAGCCATTTAGGAAGCACTTCTGAGTCATTTGCGATGGCGTTGAATGACTATGTCAAGAAGGACCCGAACAGGTTAATCAGGGACAAAAAGACGAACCCTAACGGTGCGCTCAGCAAGAAGACGTTTCGAGCCGTTATGGACCTGAAGTACATGAAATCCGTTGTCGATGCCGGGGAGGCGGTCGGGGTCGTCGCGGCACAATCTGTGGGAGAACCTTCCACCCAGATGACATTGAATACTTTCCATCTGGCAGGCCATTCAGCAAAGAACGTCACCCTCGGTATTCCTCGACTACGGGAGATTATTATGACTGCCAGTGCCAAAATCATGACCCCAACAATGACGCTCAAGCCAATCGAAGAATTGAACAATGCTGAAGGAGAACGCTTCGCCAAAAGCATCAGCCGCTTGCCGCTCTCCTATGTCATTAATGACATGTCGGTCACCGAGAGGACTGGCGGTGGCGCAGGACATGAGAACGAACGGATCTACGACATTCGAATAGACTTGTATGATCCAGCGGAATACGAGGAGGAATATGCCATTAAAAGGGTAGACGTCCAACGATGTTTCGAAAGGATGTTCCTCCCGAGACTCGATAAGATGATCAAAGCTGAGCTCAAGAAGAAGGCCAAAGAGGCAGACCGTTCGGAGGTGACGGCAGCTGTTCCAAACGTTGGCACGTCGGTGGGAGTTGCCGCGGAAGCCAGGACAAAAGGTCCAAGAGCTACCGAAAATGAAGGTGGCGAAGACGACATCGATGAAGAGGCAGACCCCGACGATGCCAAAGACATGGCCGCCAGACGTAGAAGAGAGAACACGTTCGACGAGCCCGACGAGGAGGAAGATGCCATAGCACGAGAATCAGACGATGAAGGTATGAGTGATGACAATGGCGGTATGGATGACGAGGAAAAGACAGTCCGTGCTCGCCAAACAGCGAACAAACCTAGGAATGCTCAAAACCTTCGAGAACTGGACCCTGACGACGAAGGAGACGATGCTGAAGATTCGGCAGACGAGGCGCGAGTCAACCAGCTGAAGAGTCAATTAGACCACCTCAAACGTTTCATCTTCGCAAGAAACCAGGGCAAATCCTGCCGTATCGTCCTCAGCTACAGCTCCAGAACGCCAAAGCTACTTCTCCTTCCTCTTCTCGAAAAATGCGCGCACACATCGGTCATTCAATCGATCCCTGGTCTCGGTGTTTGCACACAATTTATGGAGGAGGTCCACGGCCCTGATGGCAGACCACTCAGACGCATTGACCCAGAGACAAACAAGGAAGAAATAGTCAAACAACCAATGATCACCACCGAAGGGGTCAATTTACTCGCGATGCGTGACTATCAGGACCAAATCTACCCGCACTCAATCTACACCAATTCGGTTCACGATATGCTGAAGTACTATGGTGTCGAAGCTGCACGGGCGACGATTGTTAAGGAAATAGATGGTGTCTTCAAAGGGCACGGAATCGGTGTAGACGTACGGCACTTGAGTCTGATTGGCGATGCTATGACACACTCCGGCAGCTATCAGCCTTTCAGCCGGCATGGTCTTGTAAAAGAAGGGGGAAGTGTGTTGGCAAAGATGAGCTTCGAGACGGTCATGGGATTCCTCAAGGATGCAGTATTGTTCGGCGAACGGGATCCGTTGCTGGGACCCAGTGCACGCATTGTGGCAGGAAGGAGAGGCAATATCGGCACGGGAGCGTTTGATGTAGTCATGCCTGTACATTGAAGAGAGTCATGGTTTGAAGCAGGAGTACTTGGTACGTCTTAATGAAATGATTTGGATGGGACAACATTGCACATGGAAGGCTGAATGGGCAGGGAAACGTCTCTCCTGAGACCTACTGGGGTCTGTTCGACATGCGGTTCCGATTCTGGACGACACTTGAAACAGTTCAACCCTGCGCCGATGGTGCAACACTCCTTGCGACCGACTTGTCCCCAAAGAGCTGAAGAATTCTGAGAAAGGACAAGATCGCTGTTCATGGTGTCTCCTCGACTCGACGAGGCGGCTGCTCAACAACTCCTCAACAATGACCGACTTTTGGCGGCTACGAGTATACTGCAGCGTACGATGAGGAGGAAAGGTACAAATCCAAAGGCGGCCCAGATCCTATAACGGCCCGCGACAAGCAATTTATTGCCCCAAACGACCCACCAGTGCTGAGGCTCTAACACGACAGCAGCTAATGAGCGGAAACGGCTCCCGCCTGTAGAGGAAAGGAAGAAAGGGGAGTTCTAGCTCTGCCTCAACAGGAAACAGGAGTCGACACTGAGACCGGCCCCATTGAGACCCGGTTTCCCGAAAAAGCAGGCGAGGAAGACTTCGGCATGATTCCGAGAATAGCGCCCTTTGCCTTCTCAAGGCCGCGACCCGAAACAGGGAATGTCGAGGGATTGACGTCGCTAGTAGGACGCTTACAACTGAGCCTCACCAGACGCAGACGCATGCCTCCTCCCTCGAAACTACCTACCTCCTACTTTTACTTGGTCCTCTAGCTAGCGGCGCAGTAGCTGAGGGAACAGCACTAAAGGATACGAGCAGATCAAACCCCCAAAGAGGTTGCTTCTCAGGCGGTAGGGATCATCGTCTGTCGCCATTCGAGTGACGGATCGACCAGTTTGACAGTACCAGTATACCAGGTTTACTTGGAGATACCATACAAATCTTTTGGTTCTCGCTCAGACCTGTCGAACCACCGTTACCGCCAGGCTGACTTTCCGAGCACCGCCTTCTCGACGAGGATGAGCATGGGAAATTAGCAAGATGGCATTCCCCGGCAAATTGTTTCTCTGCATGGGCCCATTGATCCTGTTGGAGCGAGCAAAGTCAAATTGGGATTTTTCTTGCCTTGCAGGAAGCCGTGGCGATCATCCGACCCATGGGGCCGTTATTTGTCTTTGCTGATGCATGTCTCGACTCAAGTTTGCGGGAGGATCTACAGGTCGACTCGGCGGAGATCCATCCGCAAGGATGTGCTTCCAAGATCTCGTCATGTCGTCTCATTCCATCCGGGCGGCAGTTGTGCATCCAGTCCCTGCACCTGCATTGCAGGAAGATTGTTTCTTTGTTCATCTGGGCGAGCACGATTCATACATCCTGTCTCTGAATTCTGGCCCTGTTGTACGTATGGCTCATAAACACACATACCGTTGGCTCCATCTTTCCACATCCAAGAAGACCAAGAAGAGTCTCCTGATGCTAGGGCCTGAGGTTTCTTGCATGAGTACCGGTAGGTATCCCTGCTGTTGACCCGCACGACCTATCTAACTAGGTATTGAACGAACCCTTGACTCTGGTGAGCCTCGACTTTTCCGGATGCTGGTATTTACGCTGATCTTGCTGTGGATTCAGCACTCAGCGCCACCAGTCTCTGAGCGTCGAGCTGGCAAGCTCCTCGGAGACTCCCCTTGCCCATAGCAGCAAGCCTAGTTTGGGGAAGTTTGGTGCAAACGTCTAGGTTGGTACTATATATGTCTCTGGTGCGTCTCGCGTATCCAAGCAGCTATGACCCTCCCGTGTTCCTTCTGCTCTTGAGACTCATTACCCCGGATTTCTCACTTTTGGTTCTGGCCACGGTCCAGCATGACCAGCCATGACCCTGTCGAGGAGCCTGTGTTAAACTGGCAAGCTCTTAGCCAGTTTGCTAGCAAGGCCGGCAACTCTGGGACGAGCTGTCTTGCAGCGTTGAACATTGTGGGCATCCTTACTGTACATGCATTGTTTCCAGGGTTCCTTTGCGCCTTCAGATCCCTCGCGGCGCTCGTTGTTCCAGTCCATATCTTTCCCTTGCTCTCCCACATCTATCGACTTCGGCTGAACCTGTCGATTGTCACGCTGGGGTCGCGTTCCTTGATTTCCATTGCCGTCTCGCACATTGCCATGCAGAATGGGACTCGAACGTGGTTTGCACGCTGTGGTGACAGCGGCCGTCTTCAATGCATTCGCATTTGTCTTCATCGTACTCCGGTGCATTTCTCGCTTTATGGTCATCCACCAGGCTGGACCTGAGGATTATTTGATCATCTTCGCTTTGGTCCTTTCTTTTGGTCTCACGGTGACGATTGTGCTTCGTGAGTATTTGAAGGCTGTCTCTAGGAAACCCTGCAACTGACACTAGCTGGTTTTGCTCAGAGAAAAATTGTGGTTTAGGTCGACATGCCGACACGGTCAGCGAAGAAGACAACGAGACTCTGTCAAAGGTATCCATTCCATGGGCAACCACTCGTACCCTGCTGACAGCCGATGACAGCTGCTCTACGCTAGCATCATCATCTATAACTTGGGGTTGTTTTTGGTCAAGGACTCAATTCTCTACCAGTACTTGAGATTCTTTGTTGACAGGCGTTACCGTCTTGCCGCATGGATTCTCATCATTTCCATCTGTGTCGCTGGAGTAGCATTCATCCTGACCTCTTGCTTTTCCTGCTGGCCTGTTGCCTTTTACTGGGACAAGACCATCAAAGGCGGCCACTGCATTGACCTCATGGCTTTCTGGTTCTGCTTGTCTAGCTTCAACATCGTCACGGACCTCGCGGTCTGGGTGCTCCCGATGCCCGTGCTGAAGAGCCTGCGACTCCCGAGGAAGCAGAAGCTCAGCTTGATCGTGGTATTCTCGTTGGGTGGGTTGTATGCTTGAACCAGTCCCCAGTCCTTGATAATGGCAGATTCTTTGTCCGGCTGACCCCCAAAAACAGCGGCTGTATCACGGGTATGCTCCGTCTCCACGCCCTGTACATTGCGAGCATCTCGACCGATCTCACCTACGACAACGTCGGCGCTGCGACCTGGTCGGCGGCCGAGCTCAACGTGGGCATCATGTGCGCGTGTCTCCCTGCCATGAGACCCGTCATCAACTGGATGTTCCCATGCATGCTTTCCTCATCACGTTACGACCACGAATCCAACCCGTATCCCCCGAGGACGTCGTACATACGACACGACAGCGTCGTGGAGTTGTCGCAGGCGGTCAAGGCGCAGAGCGAAGTGAGCCGAGACGACACGGCCAGCTTCGACCAGGGCCACGAGCCGAATGCGATCCGCATCAAGAACGAGTGGTCTGTTAGTGAAAGCGAACGAGTTTGATGCATTGAGTGGTCAGGTCTGTTTAGGCCGCTCATCCAGCCAGTGAGGGGTGACTAGAGATATATGACGGGATGAAAAATAAGACCTGCGAAACTACGAAGGGCCTCAGGAGATAAAACTGGTTGAGATTTCGCGAAGATGACCACAACGACCTAGTGAATGGGGCTATGCTGTGATCTATTCAAGGTCATGGCTAAGTTGACGAGAAGAAGGCGGGTGTATCAGCCATTGATTCCCATTTTCTACCATTTCCACACAATGTTATATATACCGACGATCCTGGGACGGCACTTATTCATTGGTTGGGCGTTGGTGGTGATGTATTTCTATGCGGTCAAGGGAGAGTCCCTTTATCCCTTTGGGGCGGAGAGGGAGAGTTCCGGTCATCTGCTATATTCGAGCATATTGGTGTCGGCGTTGCTGGTATTTTGTCCATTCCTCAGCTAAGAGAAGAGGGATATGGTGTGCTCATGCTCATGATCTACGCGGGCAAGGACAAGAACAACAACAAGAAGCATTTCTATTTCCATGTCTGGGGTCATATCACCATATATCTCCTTCTGCTGTCGAGGCATTTACACACCATTCTTCACCTTCCCACCCTTTCTCTCCGCCTCCAACAGCGCAATGGTGTCCTGTGTGATTGAATCCAGGTTAGAAATGGTCGAGCCAGGCCCCTCGGGCATCGGGCTGTCAATGTAAACCCTCCTGGTGAAATTCTTCAGCGTCTCCAAGACGGTGCCGCCCTCGTAATCGCCGTTCTCGACCAGTTCCAGCATGACGGCCGCCTGCTCCTCGGGGGTGATCCAGACGTCCTTTTCCGTCGCCGCCTTGAGCTTCTCCGGGTGATCGGACCATAGAGGCGTGTACACCATCCCTGGGGCGACGGCGACCACTTTGATCCCAAACTCCTCGTGTAGCGGGGCTAGTGATCTCACAATGGCCGACACTCCGCTTTTTGCTGCACTGTAGATGGGTTGGTTAAACAGCATGCGTTGTGCGGCGAGGGAAGAGATGTTGAGGATCACGCCGACCGTGCCGCCGGCTTTGCGACCCTTGGAGCGGGTGATTTGGTCGCGGATGGCCAGGCGCGTGCCTTTGATGAGGGCCCCGAGGTTGATGTCGAGAGACTTGTAGCTTTCTGTCTCTGTGTCGTTCCAGAAGTTGGACCAGGACTGGCAAGACATAATT
>WJFF01000007.1:20134-41255 GCA_011800825.1 Fonsecaea pugnacius | reverse complement strand
TCTTGACTATATCATCCACCCGACAACGCCGACTCCATCGTACCAGACAAATCGATATGTCGGATCAAACAAAATCTCGACCTGCACCTCGTCACGGGCTATTAAGAGAATAGATATCCCAGCACTTGAAACCTCCACTACAAGTCTACTCTACTCGACAGTCGCACAGATATCATGTTCCGTCTATCACGACCATACCGCCTCACCATGATACTCCTCCCTCCTTTAATGCCTCGAACTGGCGCCACTGATGCGACAACAAAACTCCCTCACAACGCTCGAGGCCGCGCCGGTCGCATCGGCTCAATCGGCATCACTTCGCCAACCTCGACA
The DNA here is from genome assembly GCA_011800825.1 of Fonsecaea pugnacius. Taxonomy (NCBI): domain Eukaryota; kingdom Fungi; phylum Ascomycota; class Eurotiomycetes; order Chaetothyriales; family Herpotrichiellaceae; genus Fonsecaea; species Fonsecaea pugnacius. The sequence goes on along the minus strand of WJFF01000007.1, from coordinate 40,922 downwards.
TCGTGCATCGTGCTCGCCACCGTATCGGCAGTCTTTGGCCTCTCGTTAGTTCGTCCCCTGGATTGATTTAACGCCGCCATCTCCTCGCTCTCGACAAGCCTCGACATGCCCGCATCAGGCTTCTTCAATTCCACCCACACAATCACAACGCTCACGTAAATAATCCACACAAGCGCCCCACACACACCATATGCAATTTTCCACCCGCTTGCCCACTGGGGCCCCTTGAAGGTGGCGGCGAATTGGAACCCGAGACCGCCATCCACGATCCCGAGAAGGATCAACGCACGCCCGAGCCAGAGGTGGATGTGCACAAAGTGCACCACCTTCGGAATCTTTTCGTGGAACCAGTGCAACTTCATCAGAGGCTGGAGACCGAGGAGACCTAGAGTGACGAGGCCGATGACGCAGTGGTAGTGGTCGAGCTGTAGTGAGGAGCCTCCAGTTAGCGGAATGTCGTATGAGCAGGAGATACAACACATCTGTTCTACTCACAGCATTTATTTTCAAACCCATCCATATCCCTAGACCCGTCGACGCCACAAACACGGCCAATGCAAACATCTGGATGGCCGCATGGATCCAGACGATATGGCGATGCGACCACACCTTGACAATGATACCACCGAGAGGAAAGCAGAACAGGAACGCGGCCGCGCCCAGAGCCGCATGAGCGATCTTTGCTTTTCCAAAATAAGACGGAAATTTGCTTGGCCCCTTGGACCAGGTGGCTGAGCTTGGGGGGTAGGCTGCATTAGACATTGGGGTCGTAGTTGTCAGCCATGAAGACGAGGCCGAAGCTATCGGCACCGTGGGTGTCGGTGGAGATGCTGGGATCAGTTGCGCCCAGGTCAAGGTTGCTATAGATTCATGTCAGTATCATGTGCCGATCGTCTTTCGGCTTACAACATGCCATTGAAAGAGTTGGCCGTAAACAGCCTGCGGGCAGACGTACCAAAAAGGCTGACGAGCAGCAAGAAAGTGCTCGACAATTTGTTCAAGGCCATGTTGCTTCAAGCCGTGTAGGAATCCCAAGTCCAGCTCCCTCCAACCTTGTTGGTGAAGGGAAACGAGCGGTTAATCGGCACAAATCAGGAAGAGCGTAACGTCCAGGCTGCAATGGCCTCGCACAAAGAACCTTTGACGTTTGCAGAAGTCCATTGTAGACGCTCCCCGAAAAGGAAATGTGGAATCTGGGCTGGAATGTGAGACGCACACCGGGCGACAGGGCCCGAGCCATCCTCCCTTCGTTCTGGATAGATGAGATTGCATTGTTAACCCTGCCTCCAATTGAGCTGCGAGACTTAGACCCTGCGCTCGGTCCAACACAACTCGTGATATTTTTGGACAACTCCTCCGAATCATGCTCGACTCATGGAGACCGGCGTCATGGAGCCAGCGAGCTGTTCTTCGCCCACCAATCGGTCCATCTGACAACCTTCTTTTCCCTCCTGGCCTCTTCTGCTGCAAAGACCACCGCATGACTCAATATGATCTCTTCCAGATCACACCCGACCAGTTCTCTTTGTGCCTGGGCAATATCCATTGTTCCAGCATTGACGTTCTGGACAGCTTGGACAAAGGCTCCAGCCAGGCCCCAATCACCGCCGCCGTGGCTCTTCTCCACCTCTGGTGCCTGTTTGGGAATATCATGCACAATCGTTTTCCCATCGGCAAACGTGTGCACGGTGATCTTGTGTGAGTCGTAGCTGATTTCGCCCAGCGTCCCGTAAATCCACCCTCGGCGTTCGCATTGCGCCTGGGTCGGATAAGTCATGTGGAAGAGCGCCCTCTTTGGTCCCCGACCGAGATCCTGGCCGTGCACGGGATCTTCTTCCCACTCCATTGTCACAACCTGGTCATCGACCACGTCATTATCTGCTTCGTACACGCAACGGCCATACCAACTCCGTCCTGCAACGACATTGTCAGGCGTAGTGGCTTTGTCGTAATCCTCCGCTAGCCTTTTCATCAGATGCTCTTCCCCCGCATTCCAGCCCTTTGTTGACACAATATCTTCGATCTCGGGCACCACAATCTTGAGAGGCCAGCCAGTATATTTCTCCTGCCGAAGCCACCGATCGCGGTAGAGCTTCTTCGCAGAGTAGATGCAATCTGGCTCCGCAGGGCAGGAGAGGCAATTAGTCGCCGCGCCTGCAGCCTTTGGCTTTCTCGCCGAGCGGAAATGCGTGATGGCTCCATTGCTTGATATGGTGGAGGGGAAATGAGGCTTTGGTCCAGTCAGAGCACTGGGTGAACAGAGCAGCCACAGGATGAAGTCGATATCGTGGCCGGATTTGGTGAGGAGTGAACCAATGCCCTCTGGAGTAGAGCGGCGCCAGTTTCCGCGGACATAAGAGTGAGAGAAATGCCACCAACCAACAGGTTCAGTGTGTTCGATGGAGACAATCTCGCCAATGACTTGGTCCTGGGTCAACAGCTTGCGCAGGAGGATGTTATGAGGCGAGTAATGCAGCACATGTCCGATCGAGACCACTTTCGGAGGATATTTAGACAACGCCGAGGAGATAGACAGACAGTCGGATAGGGACAAAGCCAAAGGTTTCTCGCAGAGGATGTGGAGGTTCAGAGGCGCAAGGGCACGGATTATAGGGGCATGTGTCTCGTCCAAGGTGCATATGAAGACACCAGTTATAGGGACATAGCCAGGCTCTGGACCTCCAGCCTTGTCTGCGTCTTCCCTGCGTCTCTTCTCCCATGCCACCCATTCTTCCCATGGCCCAAAAGACTGATGTTCCTTAGGTTGTCCATCTCTTCCCCATATGTAACGTCTTCCAAATTCTTGGCGCTTGAAGGGATCAACTTCCGCTACGGCGGCTATCGTGCCTGATGTCGAGGCTTCAACGGCACGGGCATACGCATTGCCTCGAGATCCAGCCCCGATGACAAGAAATTGCGGTGGATGTGGGGATGGTTCGAGGGAGCCCATTATGGTCTGGAGGGCGTGTGGCAGGGCTAGAGCCTCTGGTTGGGACCAGCTGCACGGAAGTGCAGAGGGCGGCCAGGGTATATATGCCCGGCTGGCGCCTGAAGATGGTCGCACAGGCTCATCGAAGCGTGCACCATGTGTAACATCGGATGCGGGGTGAAAGATAACAAGGAGAGGTCACCCCAATTTATCTGACTATGATTGGCTAGCCTCGTGACCAACGAGGCTGCGCGGCTGTTCTCCGTCAGAGGTGGTTGCGTGCTGGCAGCTACTTCACCAGTTCCAGGGCAGAGTGGCATCAGCGTCCTGGACAATACCACTTATCGACCTCCAAGATGTACGTCCAGCCGCCACCGGAGCTGGCAACCTAATCTGCGCTGACGATGCTCTGGGGCCGCCGTACAATCCCAGTCCGCATCTGCAAGAACATCCTGAGAACCATGGCGACACCATCGCTTCCTAGGGCCGTCAAGGCGTCGTTCTGGCGGGGTGGCACTTCCAAGGGCGTCTTTCTCAGTTTAGGAGATTTGCCACAATGGTTCGCTGGGAGTCTATCCGGAGAAGAGCCACTCGAGGAGGGCATGATCAAGCGAATGGAGGATTTTTTCGCAGTGGTCATGGGATCTCCCGATCCGTATGCCAGACAGCTCAACGGCATGGGTGGTGGCATTTCATCCCTAAGCAAGGCCATGATCGTGCACCCATCACCACAGCCAGATGCCGACATCAACTACACCTTCTTCCAAATTGGTGTCAAGGACGGTAAGTTGGACATGGCTGGCAACTGCGGCAATCTGACCTCGGTCGTGGGGCCTTTTGCGTTAAATTCTGGACTCATCCAAAACAATATCAAAAGGTCCGGCCACTGGGTTGAGGATGGGGACAATGCCACCGTCACTTTGCGAATGCGAAACACCAACACTGCCAAAATCATTGAGTCTACCTTCCAAGCAACCCGGTATGAGGGTAGATGGGAATATCAAGAGCTCGGCAGCTGCAGCATTGATGGGGTGCCTGGGACAGGGTCCACAATTACATTATCATTCCTTCATCCACAAGGCGCAAAAACTGGCAAGGCATTACCCACGGGCAATCCAATTGACAGCGTTCAGATTGGGCGCCAGACAGTCCGAGCATCCTTGATAGATGTCAGCAATCCAGGAGTATTTATTGATGGCAGAGACGTGGGATGGAACGCGGATGCGACACCAGAACAGCTGAATTCTAATCAAGAGCTCCTGGAAAAGCTAGAAGCCATACGAAAACGGGGCACTGAGATGATGGGCTTGGACCCCAACATTAGCAGCATACCCAAGATTGTGTTGCTGTTCCCTGCTAAAAGCGAAGGCTTGGATATATCATGCCAGGCTCTTTCCATGGAACAGGCCCATAAAGCCGTTCCCGTCACATTGGCCCTCAACCTGGGCGTGGCATGTAAGATGGAGGGAACACTTCCGCATGCGATGTCAAAGCACCTGCATCACTCCAATACCATCATTGGCCATCCATCGGGCACTCTGGAGGTCGGTGCCGCTATCGAGAATGGCGCTATTATTGGTGCCAAGCTGATCAGAACTGCACGATGTCATATGGACGGCTATGTCAACACTGTGCGAGCCGGACAAGACGTCCGTGGTTTTTAAATGGTGCCTCGCAAGCAACCCACGCGGTAGAGCTCAACGGTGCTGGATTCTCAGTCAGCCAGTGTAAAAAGTCATGACTTTCCTCCTGATGCTTCCATACCCCGCGCGCTAATCAGCTCAAGAAGCTTCCTTTTGTCGGTTCGGGAAGCTTCGGTTCACGAGTCATCGTCGGAGATGGCGCCCGACGCCAGGAACAATGAGCTCATGGCTTCAAGAAACAAGCCGTGGGGGGTTCCGGAGGAATCTCCTCAAATATTGCTCAAGCTCTTTATTGCATTGAGACATCGCACACTTCCGACCCCTCACTCTCGGTACCGCCAAACATAGCTGTTCAAGAGATTACCTTGTCTGACGTTGTAGTCCACCATTCTCACGATCTCCTTATCCGACCCAAACTTCCAGTTGAAAAGCTTTGACGATGTCGACCCATACGGGAATGGGTGCGTGCTGCCTATCCGGAGTGGTGCACGAAGGCACCCCCAAGGGCCGTGAAGACACTATCGGCGGTCTGCCAACATACATCGCGGAGCCCGCCAACAAATCCACCTCCAAAACCATAGTCTTCATCACCGATATCTTTGGCTGGAAGTTCAAGAACGTTCGACTCCTGGCAGACCAATATGCGAAAGAAGGCTTCTATTGTTATATCCCAGATTTTCATGAGGGTGATTCCATTGACATCGAGTTCCTGAAGAGCATCGAGCCGTCACTGAAGCAAAAAGAGCAGGAAGGGCTTCTGGACAAGGCGAAAGAGACGGTCGACGTGATGGCCACGCTTGGGCCATGGTTGGCCAGACATCGGGAATCTGTTGCTGAGCCGCTCATCAGTGGATTTATCAACCATGTCAAGACCATACCGGGGACGAATAAGATCGGGACGGTAAGCTTCTGTTCTTCTCTTTCCGAAATAGCATCTGCTGTAGCTCAGTCAAGGTGGACGGCCAATCGGCCTCGCCTATAGATGGTGGACAAAATGCTGAGCTTTTGGGGTGGCGTTCACAGATCGGTTTCTGCTGGGGTGGTCGGTACTCTATCCTCCAGGCCCACGGTCGCAAGGAGGGCCAGATCGGCGGCGTTGATGCCGCCTACGCCTGTCACCCATCCCTCCTCTCCATTCCGGCGGACATCAGCCCGGTTTCGAAACCCACCAGTGTCGCTGTTGGTGAGAAGGATAGCCTGCTCGACATGAAATCGGTTGATCGGCTCAGAGAGGCGCTTGAAAAGACCGGTGTGCCCACCGAGGTGAAGGTCTATAAGAACCAGGTGCATGGATTTGCCTTGAGAAGCGACTGGAGCAGTGAGGAGGACAAAAAGGCAATGGATGATGCGGCGAAGCAGGGGATTGATTGGTTCAATAAGTATCTGTCGGGTCCTGACAGTAAATCCTCCCTTTGAAAAAAGGGCGCACAGAATCAGGCGCTTGATGCCACAGCATCTTCGACTCTTTCCGGAGTGAACGAGATGACATTTAGATCAAGGTGGCGGACGCGGACGTCTGCCGTGTCCCCGTCTCCATAGTTTGGTGCTTGCTCTCAATAAAAGGGTAGTAGCCCTGTGGCAGATCAGTCGCAAATAGTTTGCTCTCCTTCCAGCAACCACTCTCACTTCCGCTGCTCATCCCTGTTTCATGTACTGAAGCATTGATGCCAAACAAGGCCAATCGGGGCGAATCAGATCAGAGGTCCATCTCCATTCCTCTTGTTAGCGCGAAACCCCAGACCCAACCTCATAGAAAGTAGAGTTGGACCTAGATAAGGACTGTGCCTGAAAGACAGCCGAAGTTGTTCAACGTAGCCAGAGATAGTCTTAGCCCACATAGAGGGTTGAAGGCATAGTGGATTGTGGCGTCAAGACGAGCAAGAGGATCGGAAGGGGATGGCTAATTGTGATGCTCATCTTAGAACCGAGAGTGAGTAGCCACGCGACTTGATCTCTCCCTCAATTCGGGGCATCTCGACTTTGGAGACTGCCGAAATGAGTTTCATATTGACAGCAGCTCCAATAACAGGACTCACCATGGATTCACGGATGGCGATGCCGTGCCTAGGCGAATTATCTCTGACCACAGTGGCTCTTATAGCTTGAACATGTGTTCCCGGATTCGGCACATTTGATCGCCGCTGATCATGGCAGGTAACGAGGCGTGGTCTCCTGCACCACCCAGCAGTGGTTCAATAAAGGGTGGGACAACAGCGATGCACCAGCGAGCTTTTTCCGCGAGGTGTCTCCACTGGAGCTCTCAGAGGGGTGCTTACGTATCACACGATTGGGACAAGATGATTCATCAAATCTCGACAAGGCTGAGAAACTTCTGGACTATGTGAAGCCAGTCATTCGCCGCAGATTTGTGGCCCATACCTGGTGGCATTCCATGTCTGGTGCTGATGTCGATAGAAGTCTGTATGAGCTATGAAAGGAGTGGAGCTCTCTTGATTCACTTTCACGATGGCCGCCGAATTCGAGTAGATGATAGAACGTCCGGAATTTGGTGTATTTCGAAAGCAGGCATGCTCCTGTCCCAGGGGTTTTGAGCGTGTCCTTTCACCTCAAAGCATTGAAACGCCTTAGATGGTATCGTTCAAAGTTGAAAGCGAGCGAACACGTATCACCCTGAACGGGTATTGAGAGAGATGTACGGAGGAGCTGTTGCAGCGGACAGGAAACCTGGCTCCTGATGAAGAGATCAGCGCTGGACATATCATCGTCAACATACCTCGCACAGAGGCCGTTCATCGCGTTACCTGAAGATGGAATTCTGCAGAAGACCGCGCACAGGAGACAATACAGCAGACAACCTGCTCTTTCACGTGAATAGGCACCATCAGCGAATGCTCCAGACCTAGCGGCGCCAGCACCTGCTCACCGCATCAGGCTGTGGCACAATCCCCGATCCTCGGTCGGTCCAAAGCCCATCTTCAATCCTTTTACCTCGTCCTCGTAGCTTGCTTCTGCCCTTGGAGCCCCACGTGGAGTTGTGGGCGCTTCGTTAATCATTTCGTAGATAAGCCAGCAATTTGCATCAGTCAAGGATCCCAACCTTGTGGGGATGCCGCAATGCTTCGCAATGCTTAACACAGTTTAGCTCGTCCAGCCCCATTTCCCGCAGGGTCCGTCGTAGAGCCAAGAACTGATAAGCATCTTCCCCATTATTGGATGCAATACCCCAGCATTCATCTGCCCTTTGCTTTGGCCCGATATCCCATTTTCATCAGGGCAATTGCTTGCAAACCCAATCGCGTAGTCGCTCTGCTCGGGGTCATGGATGATAAGGAGGCGAATGCCTGTGACCTATCACTCGGGCTAGAACACGGCTGTCAACGCCACGTTGTGCCTACATCGGTCGTCAACACGGCGACATCCCTCTGCTAAATCAAGCTTGTGTGTGCGTCGAAGGTAATAATGGCAGCTCAGGGCGAATCATGACGTGTTGCTGGGATAGATATCGCTTGAATCCCGGCCTAGGGGTCTTCTAGACTGAACATGTACGTCGCATGGGTGGTTCGAGAGCTGGAGAGCTCGCCTTTTCTTTTTCGTCGCGTGCGTTGCTGGCAGTCTTTTTAAATCCTCGCTCCTGCTCCTTTGCACGCTCCTCAACGCGTCTCCGTGCTTTTCTCTCCTCCCCTTGCGTTGTCAGGGTTCCAAGAACGCGGCTGCGAGAAACGACCCTACTACCGCTGAACCACCACCGACATCGTCCCAAATCTGTTGGCCTCGATGTCGCCTGGACACGCAGCCAGCTACCGCGCCCAGCGTCGCTGGGATGCCGACACTCTCGTTGCGCCTGACTGGCTCAACAATGGGGATAACGCCTGGCAGTTGACGGCAGCGACCCTCGTCGGACTCCAATCTGTCCCGGGCCTGATGGTCATGTATGCTGGATTGGTGAAAAAGAAGTGGGCCATCAACTCGGCGTTCATGGTCCTTTATGCCTTTGCTGCGGTCCTCATTTGTTGGGTGGTCTATGCATACCGAGCGGCCTTTGGCAAGCAGATGTTGCCATTCGTTGGTGTGCCTGGCCCTGCTGTCGAAATGAACTACGAATTGAAGCAAGCATTCTTGCCAGAGGCTGGACTCTCGGCAGCATATCCTATGAGCACCATGGTATATTTCCAGTTCGTCTTCGCAGCCATCACACTTGTTCTTATCGCAGGGGCAGCCCTGGCAAGAATGAACTTCCTAGCCTGGATGGTTTTTGTGCCACTTTGGTTGACTCTGAGCTACGTTGTGGGCGCATTCAGCATCTGGGGAGGTGGCTTCTTGTTCGATATGGGCGTATTGGATTATTCGGGAGGGTATGTCATTCACGTCTCATCCGGCACAGCGGGATGGGTCCTGGCATATTGGGTTGGCCCTAGACATCCTCGCGATCGCACCGAATTTCATCCGAACAACGTTCTGCTGGCCCTTGTCGGCGTTGGGCTGCTCTGGCTAGGGTGGAATGGCTTCAACGGTGGTGATCCTTATACTGCTTCACCCGATGCCGGTGCCGCCGTGCTCAATACCAATGTGTGCACAGCAATGAGCATGTTGTCCTGGACCATTATGGATCTCGTATTTTTCAAGAAACCAGCCGTCATTGGAGCCATTCAAGGCATCATCACTGGCCTGGTTGCCATCACCCCTGCCGCCGGGTTTGTCGCTGGATGGGGTGCCATTATCATTGGGATTTGCTCTGGTGTGATCCCTTGGATGTCAATGAACATCCTTGGCAAGCAGAGGTGGTTCCTCGAATTTTCTGACGACGTGGTGGGAGATTTCCATACACACTTGGTCGGTGGCGTTGTCGGAGGATTCTTGACTGGACTCTTTGCTACTTCCGAAGGCACAGCCGCCTTTGCCCTTGCTCCCTCGGGTGGTGCAATCGATGGGAACGGACGACAAGTTTGGGTCCAGATTGTCGGCTTCCTCTTCATCATCGGGTGGAATCTCTTCTGGACCAGCGCCATCTGTCTGTTCATCAAATACGTCATGAGAATCCCTCTGAGGTACAATGAGGACCAGCTTCTTATCGGTGATGGTGAGGTCCATGGTGAACTCCCGTACGCCTTCTTCCACGACGGACGACATGTGAGACCATCTCTTGTAGCCCAATGTTACGCATTTGCTGATTGCTGCAACAGGAGTACGATGCCCATTATGGCAAGCCCAACGAAGACGTGGAGAAACGTGCAGGAGTGTTGCATGGCGTGGATGCCGCTGGACATCTCGACAGTTCGGAGGCCGAAGCAGCAAGCGGTAGCGGCAGTGCCAGTGGGAATGGGACGAGCAAAGCCACAAAGCAGGCATAGTTGGATATTCTTGAACTCTCCTTTCCTTGCTAGAGAGCATTACTAGCATAATAAGCAAAGGAGGCGCTTGGTGTGAGGTATTGCCTCGTGGAAAACCAGACATTCGTCATATCATCTTCTTCTTCTGAACTTGAGCGGGTGCTTTTACACAAGTTTTTAGTGTTCAAACACATTAACAGAATGGTAACAAAAGACATGAAGACGATTTGGGATCTTCTCACCACGTCAAATCCTAGCTCTGTCATCAGGTCATTTGCTTGTTTTCATTGGTTTCCGCATTTCTTTTTATGAAGATCCCATGTTGATATCATAGTATCCAGTTGTAGTCTGGCGATAGGGTAAGGTACCACCAGGAGTCGAAAGTGAGATGAAGCTACAGTGAACTGCCAGGACTGTCAAAGCACTTTACGCGTCGCACTCGTGTTCCGCAATCAACCTGTCTGACAGAAACGAAGCATGCAGTTGCTGCCCCAGCCGAATGAGGATATGTTGTTTGTCAGACAATTCATTTTTCCACAGAGTCATAATCAGTTGCCTGACACGAAGCTTCACTTTCTGAGAGCCACTATCTCTTTCTCGCCGTACAACCAACTCTGCCATCCCCAAACGGAGTCATTTCATTACCCTTGCCATCTTCCTCTTGCCACTCTCTCATAGCTGCATGGTCTAAAACCTGCTACCTACAGCAACTCCCTTTTCTACTTCATCCGCCCCGCCAATCTGCCTTAATAGCTTCTCTTCGTTTCACGTTGGCATCAATTTGCTTCAATTTTCCAGCTCAACATGGCATCGGACCCAACATATCGCTTCGGTGAGTTGTTTATGCACTTCTCATACATTCAGAAAACATCGAGATAGCACAGTATTGTGCCTTTTGGAAGTCACAACCTCGTGCGAGCTTCCGCTATTCATCAGCGCCGTCAAAACTCGTATCTCAGGCTAATATCAATAATGCAGAAATGGCCAAAACAGGCCGCGCAGGCTGTCAAAATACAGCATGCAAAAAGGCGGGAATCAAGATTGAAAAGGGTGAGTTCAGGATGGGGACTCTGGTGACAATTCACGAGCATACCTCGTGGATGTGGAAGCATTGGTAAGCTCTTGTGCGAAGATCATGGCTGGCTGTGTCTCACTGTCTAAACCCAGGGGGTGCGTCACGCCTGCTCAAATCAAGAAGCTCCAAGATCAGATCGGTCCGCTAGAGGATCTAGACGACATCGATGCCGACTTGGATCGCATTATTGATGGCTATGACGAGATCGATGACGGATCGCGTGAAAAGATCAAATATGCACTGATGCATGGCCATGTGGCTGACGAAGACTGGAAGGGTGTAAGACTCCATGTCTCTACAATGTCCTGGTGAGGTGGACTGACAGCTTTAATCTAGGAACCTGAATTCAATCGTCCCGGGATGAAAGGCATCAATAAACGGACCCCAAAAAAGAAGGAGGCAGGTGATGACGAGGAAATCGCTGCGGAGAATGAGCAGACTCCATCCAAACCCAAAGCGAAGCGAGGTAAGAAAGCCAGGGTTCTGTCAGACGAGGAAGAAGAACTGCCAGAATCGCCGGCAGTCAAGAAATCAGCCTCACGTCGCAAGATCAAAGAAGAGGATGACGATGCTAAGCCTACCCAATCAGCTCCACCGAAGAAGGCTGGAGGGAGGAAACGTAAAGTCGCTGTGAAGGAGGAAGATAGTGAGGAAGAAGCACCTGAGAAACCGACGAAAAGATCCCGCGCCAAGAAAGTCAAGTCTGAGGATGTGAAGGAAAAGCCTGCAAAACCTATCAAACGAGAAAGACAGCGGAAAAAGGCGGCGTCATCTAAGGATCCTCCTGAAGATGAAGATGTCAAGGAAACCATTGAACCGGCCAGTGATGCTGTCGAAGCTCGCAACCCCAAACGCAAGGTGGCTGCCAAACGGGAGCGAACCAAAATTGGCCGCAAGACAAAACCAGTCAAATATGAAGAGACTCAGACCGGAGATGAAGATAGCGATGACGCACCAACCCGTGCCACGCCTCGGCCCAAGGCAGCTGATGAGATTGGGGATGAGGCCAATGCAGGAAATACTCTCGACTCGGTCCCAGAAGGCTACATAGGCGCTCTCCGCCAAGATGCTTCGAATACTGGTCAAGCAACCACCGGAACAGCAAATGCCAACACGGATGAAGACAATATCAGTGACGTCGCGGAGAAAAAGAAGCCAAAGGCAACGAAAGGTCGCAAAGGAAAAGCCCCCAGACCAAAGAACATCAAGGCGAGAGAGATATAAACGAAGCCCATCGGATCAGGAGTGCCCTGCCACCGGTTCCTCACTTGCGGATGAAGATGCGACGACACAAGGGAACCGTATGGAGAATTTGTTCCGGTTTACACCATTGGGGCGATGTCGGGAAGAGAAGACTTGCAGAGCGAAGAAGAGAGGATGGGAAAGGGAAGGGCACTGGTACTGGCACTACGAACGTCCTGTACCATTACAACTGTGCCATTGAGACTCATCAAAACCAATCTCTTATGTACTGGCTGCAGGCAGCAACATGCCTGGATTGTTGTGGCGCATGGTGGTGTTCAGCCTGACCTGTTCGTCCAGTCCTTCAAGTGGCGTTCTGGAAGAGGAAAGTCAACACAAAATGATGTCCTGTACTATTAGTCAGTGTGTTGGTGTCTACAATGGCTTAGGAGCGAAAAGCAAATCACCAATTTAAGAATGTGAGAGATAGCTCGTCGAGAGGTGAAGTTCCATCCTTTTGCGAATACCATCTACTGAAGCGTCTATATATGCCCCTACAATCTTGCACATGGTACTTTAGTAGTCTTCACCCACACATTCCAATAGCCATGCAGACCACCCATGAATTGCGGAAGGGCCCACAGTGTTCATCACATTCTCCCTGATGGTCATAGACTCCTGCGAGGTCTTTCTGAATCTTGGCGGTAGTTCCCGCTCTCGATGATAGAACATCCTCGTTATAGACCAAGTGTAACTTGAAGGACAGCCGAAATGACCTTATCAAGAGATGAGATAATTGACAGGTGCCGCGAAGCTAGACCTCAGGATCTTGTCTCACACATACCATACTGAAACAGCGTTTTCAAGCTCTCCGACAGCCTCGCGGTAAAATTTGGGTATGGGGTGACTGAATATGAGGCACACAGTCAAGACAAAGCATATCACATCTTGGATCATGATATCGTTCGAGTGCCCAAGGTCTACGACTTCTTCCAGGACAGGCAGGGTCGTGGCTACCTCGTCATGGACTTCATGGGAGGCCAGACACAAGCCTCGTTCAAAGACCACTCGCAGCTCAAAGCTCTCTTCCGGATCCTTGATCATTTTGCTACCCAAACATCTGAAAAGCCAGGATCATTAGGTGGCGGACCCTCTCGTGCCCTTCTCTTTGGTGAATCGGACCCTCCGACGTTCAACACCGTCGACGAGATAGAGCGATAGTACAACATTCGGCATCTTGTTCCAGGGGCGACCCTTTCGTTTCAAGAATCCGAACTGGTGCTATGTCACCTCGACTTGTTTCCGCGAAATATCTTATGGCTTCCAGATCAACCGCCTTGTGTGCTAGACTGGTCCTCTGCGGGCTATTACCCGAGGATATTCGAAGCCTGCTCTCAACTTATCCGCGAGGGGTTAGAGCAAAGAGATGGCGTTCTCCAGATTCCAATACCAGAATGTGAGGCGGACCGAGTGTCACTGATTTTGAAAGCGTGGGGAAATGCTCAAAGATTTCATTTGTAGGTGTCTTTGACTTCTTACGACATCGCTAACTCTAGGGCAGTACAAGAGCTGAAGGACGATATGTCGAGGTGGATGTATCCGCTTTACTGGCCGGATACTCTGGATCCCTTCCGAGTCCTCCTCGATCTCCAGTTGTGTACGAACCTCCTCCAGATTTGCCTGCATAGACTGGACACCCACGAGATCCGTGACAGTTGAACGAGTCTGCTCTATTTCCAAGGGTGGCTAAACCCTGATCCAATACTCCGAGGAGTTGAAAGAACAGCTAGACGAGGTAGGCAGAGAAGCCAATGATAACCGGAGAAAAAGAGGACAGTCAACCTATGATAAGGTGGCACAAAGACCAACCTCCACGCGGTAGGCACTTTGGGCAGTACGACCGCATCGAGAACCCTCTACCGTATAGTATTAACGCCCTCGTCCCCCTCCCCCTCCCCCCTTGTGCACTGTGTCCTGCTTGTTGCGGAGACACGGAGTGGCTACAAGGTTCCCGCCCTGGTCAATCATATTCAACCTGGAAGCGCCTGGGGCGTCAATATCTACCACAGTCCATGGATGACTTCATGCTCATCATCCCATGCTCGTGAAGTATTGCTACCTTCTTAAGCGGTAAGGATAGTAGAAGATCCCAGGCATAACTAGTATAGTGTCTTCCTGTCTTTCTTCCACAGCATACAGCATAACGGTTCCATGTTTTGACTATCCAAAATGTTAGAACTACTCCTATTAATGCCACCTGGCCGTACAGTCCATCCACCCATCCAACACATTTACAATGGTACTACATTTACCCTGCACATACCCAACACCAGAGGCCGTGTATCTCTCTGCGAAATTCTCAAAACTCCCTGCTCTCCCCAATGTCACATATGTCAAACAGTCCCGTTTCTTCCATTTTATGGTGTTTCAATGCCTCCTTCAACAACCGGGGTGGTTCAAGTACATCCTCCTCCGTCAACACCCATGTGCCCCAATGTATGCCCAGCGCCTTCTTGCACTTTACATCCCTGAATATCTCTACCGCGTCCCGGGGATTGGCGTGCATGGGACTCATGATCCACCGTGGCATATAAGCCCCAATGGGAATGAGACCCAGGTCGAACGGACCTCTGAGACGGCCTATATCTGCGAATGCCGGGCAATGAGGTAGCTTTGAATACTCCTCTGCCCAGTCGTCTTTGCCCTCAGAAGACTTGGGGACAGTACGATAACCGGTGTCCCCACCGAAATACACTGACTTAGAACCTGACGAGACTGACCATGAAGCCCATAGAGTAGCAGCGCGGTCGTGAATGGAGCGTGCCGAAATGTGTTGGCATGGTAGACAGGAGATGCGTGCTGTTATCGCGTCTGAAGAGGAGGCTGGATTGGGCTCGTCGGTGGAGGAAACGCTTGCGTGCTTTGTTTCCGTAGACGTTGGAGAGGAAGGTGTGAGTGTAAATTCCACTTCATCCCACCAGTCTAGCTCAGTGCACTTCTCAATCCCGCTATCCGAGAACCATTTCTTGTTGCCCAGAGGCACGAAGAAGTGGCACTCCGGGTTGTGCTTCGCGATCTCCAAGACGGTAGGATGAGAGAGATGATCGTAGTGGTTGTGCGAGATGACGACAGCGTCAATAACAGGGATATCCTTTATTTGACAGGGCAACTCAGTATATCTCTTAGGACCAAGCCAAGAAAAGGGTGAGCATCGGTCTGTAAAGAC
The DNA here is from genome assembly GCA_011800825.1 of Fonsecaea pugnacius. NCBI lineage: Eukaryota > Fungi > Ascomycota > Eurotiomycetes > Chaetothyriales > Herpotrichiellaceae > Fonsecaea > Fonsecaea pugnacius. Next base: position 25,579 of record WJFF01000007.1, on the reverse strand, counting down.
TGGATCGAACAGGACGCGGAGGCCAGAGGGGAATTCGACATAGAAACAGGCATGTCCGAGCCATGTGGCCCTGAGAGAGCCTGAGGAGTTTGCGGTGCGCGAAGGAAGAAAGGTAGGCGGTCGGACAGGGACAGTTGGAGGGGTTGTGTCAGGCTTGTTCGCTTTGCCAGTCAGCCTCCTTTGGAGGAGACCCCAGAGCAGGGTATGCAGTGAGTGCATCTGCCATGACGGCCAAGGGTTTTCAAAGCCACCACTCTTGACATGCCACGCCTTGGTCTTTGTAATCTCGTCCTCAGGTTTTGGCGATGCTGTCGAGGGGATGGCAATGGTGGCTGCGTACAGGAGAGCCGCTGTAGACGAGGACGTCATGGTGCGTAAGGGAGGTGGATGTGTAGCAGTGTGTGCTTTGAACGGTGTGCGCTTGCTGAACAACAGCCGGAAGAAGGAGCGCATGGAGCGACACAGTGATTATATCAAGCGAGTCCGTCTCTGCATGATTTCCGGGTGCCTGGGAGAGCGACTCGTATTTTTGTATAATGGAGGATCGTCATCAATGCAGGTGGGAAACAATCATTGGCTTAAGTCCGTAAAGGTCCGGACCTGCGTTGTCGGAACCGGTCAAAATATCCTCCCGAGTTTGTTTGCGCAAAGCAACGAATGCATCATTTCCACCTTAGACAAAGTTATATCCCCCTCAATTTGTATTGACGAGGGAATGCAGAGCGACAATGGACTGGTCCAGGTCGCCTCGAACACAAACACATCACTCTCAACCCCGGCTTTGACCGATGCTGCCACTCAGAAAACTGACCTTTTGCGTCAGGTCGCAAGCACGAGCAGTTCTACAGATGGCGGGCTGATCGCGCAGTTGCTCAGCAACCCCTTCTTTACAGCCGTGAGTAGTGGTCCAATGATGGAGGATGTGTCTAACGCTCTGCTAGGGCTTCGGGCTTGCTGGTCTCGGTACTATCTTCACCTTCGGTCGACGAGGTCTTCGGCATGGAGCCGCCCTTATGCGACGACGTCTTCTGGTCGACGTCGAGATCAGTGTTCGAGACGACTCCTACCCCTGGTTCCTCTACTGGATGACGTTGCATGAGCGAGGGCGACTGGCGCATAAGGCATCGCAGACAAATGCCGGTGCTTTGGAGTCTTTGCTCCAGCGACTCACACCTGGCATGCGCCATTTGGCAATTGAGACGGAGAAAAGAGAACTACCTAATGGTGCCATTCACACAAATTTTGTCTTGATCCCTGGTCCCGGTAGGCATGTGATCCGCTATCGGAATGCATGGATCATGGTCAACCGCCAGCGCGAGTCGAAGCAGTTTTCGATGGATGGAAAACCGTGGGAGACCGTCACCCTCACCACGCTGTATTCTCAGCGGCACGTCTTTGAGTCGTTATTTAAAGAGGCTCATGATATCGCCACTCAATCGGTCGAGGGCAAAACTGTTATTTACACCGCGTGGGGTACAAAGTGGGATAAGTTCGGCCACCCTCGCAGCAAGCGACCTCTCGAATCCGTTATTCTCGACAAGGGTGTCAAAGAACGCATTGTCGCCGACGTCCAGGACTTCCTCTCTTCGGCCAAATGGTACTATGAACGAGGAATCCCTTACCGGAGAGGCTATCTCCTTTATGGACCCCCCGGAACGGGTAAATCATCATTTATTCAAGCCCTCGCTGGGCATTTGAATTACGATATCGCCATGCTCAATCTCAGTGAACGTGGTCTGACGGACGATAGGCTGAATCACCTCTTGACGGTCATTCCCCAACGGACGTTGGTTCTTTTGGAGGACGTTGACGCGGCATTTGCAAACCGCCGGCAAGTCGAAGCAGACGGGTATCAAGGCGCGAACGTGACCTTCTCGGGCTTGTTGAACGCTTTGGATGGGGTTGGCAGTGCCGAAGAACGCATCATCTTTCTCACAACCAACCACGTTGATCGCCTCGACGAAGCACTTGTACGGCCTGGCCGAGTGGATATGACGGTGCGACTTGGTGAAGCCACGACTTATCAGATCGAGCAACTCTGGGCCCGGTTCTACAACGATGCGGATCCCAATGGAGTGTTTAGGCAGATGTTCTTTGAGAAACTCCATGAGATAGGAGTCTTAGCCCCCGGGCCTGGAAGAAGCAGTCGGACGAGCATGGCGGCCCTACAGGGGCTGTTTCTGTACAACAAAGGAAACCCTCGTGGAGCTATTGACATGGCATGGCAGCTGGCACCGGGCGAATTACCCAGTGCTTTAAACAAGGACAGTCAAGCGCATGCCGTCAGCGCCTCCTGAACGAGGCTCATGCAGTTCGGCATACTACCGTCGTGTAAGTCACTATATACCTGTATACATATCATTTCTATTCGCTAGAGTGTGGCGGTGCAACTGGCTCTTCTCAGCCTCCTTTGGCCCCCACGGTCCCTTGGCGATCTGAAACCTCGTATCCCAGTGTAAGCCATATTTCTACTTCAACTTTGTTCAGACGCCACTATCACCATTTGAAATACCCGGGGGGCTAATGTATGTCCCTTCAAAGTCTCTGTTATTGTCAGATGTGCCTCAGAACCAGCCACTGGAGGATATAAAGAGCCTTGGTGAACAGATTATAACCATATGTGTTCTCCAACTCATCCCGTTCACTATTTGGCCTTGAAATCCGGACTTCAACACAATGGCTGACCCGTTCTCGATCGGCACTGGAGTTGCTGGTCTTATTGGCCTCGCCGCCAGCATCATCAGTCAATGCTACTGTTATGGTTGCGCCGTGGCTAACGCCCCAGATGAAGCGAGACGACTCGTATCTGAAGTCACCAGCCTGAATGGCATCTTATTGGGTGTACGAGGGGTGGCTGCACAGATGGATCTGCCAGAGTACCAACTGGAGTCGGCATTGAAGAACTGCCAGGTTGTGCTGGAAAAAGTGTCCACGAAGCTGCAAAAGTTCTCTCTCGATTCGAGCAAATCACCGGGGAAACGTGCAATCAACCGCCTTCTTTGGCCTCTCCGGAAGAGTGAGACCGAGGATCTTATTACGGCTGTTGAAAGACACAAGAACTCACTATCCCTCTCCCTCAACTCGCTTTCAGTGTAAGTTCAACCATCTCCACCGCGCAGAAAACTTGCTCAGAAGGCAAAACAGGGAGGCACTCATGAGCCAGAGCGCGAACATAGAAGCCGTCTCAGAGACCCTAGCCGAGATCAAATCAAGCAAGGAAGATCAGGAACGAAGGGATGTGTTACACTGGCTGTGTGAGCATCAGTATGAGGCCCAATTTCAGCGAGCATACCAGCTTCATTGCAAGGACACATGCAACTGGCTCCTCCGCGACCCTGCCTTTCACGACTGGTCTAGATCCAGATCTTCTCTACTCTGGATGCATGGTGCCGCTGGCTGTGGGAAGACCGTGGCTACAACTTTCCTCATCCATCACCTCCTCGAGAGACAGCCCGTTGACTCTCTGTTGGCCTATTTCTATTACGATGCCAGCACGATTGAAAGCCTGACTCCACAGACCTTCTTTGGCGCCATTGTCAAGCAGTTCTGTTCGAATATCTCACCGCTGCCCTCCGAGATCATGGATTCTTACAGGCGAGCTTCAAGTCGTCTCGGCAGTCCGAGCCAACCAAGCCTCCTCGAGTTAAAGTCCTTCCTGCAGCTACTGCTACAAACTACCGACTCAGCAACAGTGGTCATTGACGGCCTTGATGAGTCGTCCGACTACTCCGCGGTATGTGATTTCTTGACCTCAATGGTGCGAGGTGAAAAACACGCGCTACGCGTCTTCATTTCCAGTCGACCTGAGGTGGACTTGCGTCGATCTCTCGCTGGGTTTCGAGATATTCCTGTTCCGGAAGAAGCAATTGAACAAGATATCAGCGTGTATATCAAGATGAGAATCCATAATGACCCACGCCTCGGCCGAATGCGCGACGATATGAAGGATTTTGTGGAAGCAACACTACGAACAGACTCCAACGGGATGTAAGTGGTGATATGGGATCATAACCCAACTGAGTGTACGAGTGCTTGCTGACTTCTTCCAGGTTTCGCTGGGTACAATGTCAGCTGGACGAGATGTCCAGGCTGAGGACCGTGGCTTCTGTAAAGCGGGCGCTCACTCAACTTCCTGCGAGCCTTGAAGGCTCGTATTTGCGCATTATTGACAGCATCGCTCGAGAAGACATCCCATTCGCAACACGAACACTGATGTGGCTTGCTCATGCTTCTACACCCCTGACCCTGCCCGAACTTGCTGAGGCTGTTGTTCTTGAGCCAGACTTTGACGAGCTAGACCCCGACTCGAAGCTTCACGATCCGAACGAGGTTCTCGACATTTGCCGGAGTCTGATAGCCTATAATCCCGTTTCGCAAACCGCTCGCTTGGCCCATCATTCGGTTCGAGAGTTCCTCACTGGGCGACTTGACCCGACCTCCCAGTTTTTCATTCCTGCGCCCTCGTCACACCGCACCATCGCTGAGGCTTGTATCCGTTACCTGCTTCTGGAGGACTTTTCGGCCGGCCCATTGTTCCGACCAGATTTCATGTGGACACTCTCTAACTTTCCACTCCTTCGATACGCTGCTCAAAACTGGACGTTCCACGTGCAGAGTTCGGGTGCCGAATCCGAGTTACTTCCTCTCATACGCAGACTGATGACCACACGGTCGAATCCCAAATTCCTCTTCTGGCTCCAGGTTGTCCTCTTTGACTCGTGGCACGGCTACGTTCCCCCGAACACGGACATCGAGGCCGCTCGGCCACTCTACTACGCGGCGTCCTACGGTCTGACGGAGACCGTGAGAAGTCTGGCGTATGCGGGCGCCAACCTCAACGAGCGTGCTGGCCGATTCGGCGGCACGGCGCTGCATGCTGCCGTGTGGCGTAAGCGGCCGAAAGTCATCGACATCCTTCTCGATGCCGGCGCCGATCCAACCATCAGGGACTACAACGGGGCGACTCCGGCAGACCTCTCCCTCGTCAGCGGGACGAAGTTGCACAATCGAATTTACAGGGAGAAGCGCAACAAGGGCACCTTGAGCGCCTTGTTAGACAGCGTCCTGAGACTGCGGGACAAGGAGCACGCCGTGTCGACGTCCCAGAGTCCCGAGGCGGGACAGGAGCGGGACCATCAAGGCAGCACCTCTACCCTGAAACTGGTGGATGAGAAAGGGATCTATCAATCCTGATCTGTGGGGACATCAAGAGGTATTCGATCGCAACGGGATTCTGGAGCTTGCTCGTGAATGCAGTTGGAATTGTTCACCCAGCCTCTACCTCTCCCAATATGTTATCACCACTGCTCTGTCATGAAAGATCCATGTCCTACATTAGATACCCAGTGGCACAAGCCTGGCCCTCTCCAACAGCGTCGGCCTCCGAGTATCTATCCCCTGTTTCCGTCTCAGCTCATCCATCTTTATTCTACGGCCCCCTCTCCC
>WJFF01000079.1:91425-104118 GCA_011800825.1 Fonsecaea pugnacius | reverse complement strand
CGCCGCCAATGGAACAGCATCCGATGAGGAGGATGAGGACGACGGCGACGAGGAGTAAGTATCGTCGGTGATGTGTATATGTGTACAAGAAGAAGTGAGAGAGAGGGAATATCTGCGGAAAGCAGCCAGAAAGTGGGCCCAGGGGCTACCGCAGCGCCGCAGCCTCAATAGACGAAGGGATGGATGGGCCCTACGAATCACGCTGGAGTTGTCTATTCGAGGCAGGCTATAGACTACGACAAAAACTACAGTTCTAGACGGATATCGTTGCAAGTCGCAAAGTAGCAATCATACATGGGCGTTGGTAGGACGGAAGGACGAATGTACACCCAGGGAATAGATGTAGTGGGCGTTCGGAAACTTCCGAGACATCGACAGACATGAATAATGACTATACACAAGGCTAAGGAGACAGTCTGGACGAAACTATTTTCAGGGTTCAGATGGCAACCTTCAAAAGGCAGCAAATCATCAGCCAAAACCGCACATGTAATCGAATACGTCCCTTCCTAAAGATCCGCTCGTGCCGGCTCCCCCGCCCACGCCCTCCTGATCAGCTCTCTAATCGGTTCCTTTTCCACCTTTCGGGGGTTGGGATATTGATTGCTCACGGCAATCTCGGCAGCCTTGTCGATATCATCCTCCTTCATGCCGAAATCCTTCAGCGCGCGCTTCACCTGCAACTTCTCGAGCAGGATGTTCAGTCCATTGATGGCGTTGCCTTCGCTCCCAGGAAGGGCGGAGGCGAGCTTCTCCATCGCCTCTGGAATGGCGGGAGCATTGTAGGAAAGCGCGTGGGGAAGGACGATCGTGTGAGTTTCGGCGTGAGGGAGATTGAAGGAGCCGCCGAGCGTGTGGCATAGTTTATGGTGCAAAGCCATCGACGACGAACCAAGACAGACACCGCATAGCCAGGCGCCATACTGCGCCTTCTCACGAGCAGACTGGGATTGAGGGTTTTGAATGATCTCGGGAAGGGATTCGGCGAGAGCTTTGGTTCCCTCGATGGCGAGAAGGGAGATAATCGGGTTTTTATTCTTCGCGTATAGCGCCTCCACTGCGTGCGCAATCGCATTTACTCCCGATGTGGCACTGAGAGATGCGGGAAGGGTCATGGTGAGGTCGACATCATAGATTACCGTGCCGGGAAGAATCTTAGGATCGGTCCGCGTGGTTTTTCGACCATCTTGCGTTTCGCCCAGTATGGGTGTCATTTCACTTCCGGCGTAGGTAGTTGGGATGCAAATATGGTGTAGGCCGGTGCGGACTGAAATTGCCTTGCCCAAGCCTGTTGTTGAACCTCCTCCTATTGAGACGACACAGTCTGCGGATTTGGATTGAATGAAAGCCATGGCTTCTTCGGTAATGTGCGAGGGAGTATGCATGGTGGCGTTTGAGTAGGTGCCGGCAGGCTCAATCGACGCGGCAGTGAGGATTTTAGCCAGCTCTTCAGCTTGACTGACTTGCTGGGGGGTCGAGAGGATAAGGGGTGATTTGAAGCCTAGACGTCTGATTTCATCCGGAAGTTTTTGGATACTACCTTTCCCAAAAACCACCCGGCCTGGGTTGGCGTTGTACTCGAAAGGATCCATTGAGGCAGAATCGGGACGGGTGATCGTCGGTTGGACGCCAAAGGCTTGCAGACTCAAAGTGTTGCGAGACTCGGAGAACAGCAAAGGCAGAGAGGAAGTGAATAGGGAAAAGTTGTAGTGTGTTGGTCTGTTAGAAAGCGACCCCGCGGTCTTTTGTTTGGAGTTGAGGGCAACGGAATCAACCGCAGCGCAGCGTCATCGGAAAAGGGATTCCTGCTTGTCGATGTCTTCGTGGGGCACTGCCGGCAGATGCACCCAAATTCTTGGGGCCTGTGCTCCAAACCCCACCACCGAAAGGACCCTCCAGGCACGAAGGTGAAGTTCCGCTTGGGGCATTATCCGATTTTGCTCGCAAGATCTTTCATAAAGCTGACAAACCCTCCCAGGTGAATGGAATGAAATCCCGCATCTTTCAATACAGAATTGCTCTGAATAGGTATATCGTCGTGCATGCCGCCCAGCTAATCGCCAACACCCCCAAGGCTTGCAGCATCTGCTTCGTGGACCTGATACCGTCGTTGTAAGTCGAGGCCAGAGGAACTGTAGCTTTGCTACGCCAGAAATTCGCAATGTGGTTGTAAGCCAGGGCAAGGCCGCCGGCGTTGGCGGCACTGAGCAAGAATGGCATGGTGTTGCGACCGGATGAGACGGCGATCACGAGAATTACCGACGACACAAACGAGGACAGTGTCTGATCCATTGTTGTCAGTATCTGACACAACAGAAGAGTGTTTCTTTCGAGATGCTTACAGCTAGCACACCACTAGCTTGTGTGGTTCGTGTTTTGTGAAGCTGTCGTGACGCTGTGTTTGAATAGCGTGATGCGCTTTCAGTCTGTGGTTCCCACTGACGAAGGTTGTAGATCGCCATAGCAGATAGCAAGCCAAGGTAGCCGCTACCGCAAGCTTGAACAGCGTGGTATATTTCAAGAACGAACGACATGATTGTCCAGGGTGCAGTGGTTCAATGACGAATGGAGACAAGAGTTTTGGTGGGAGGATCATGAAGACCAAGAGAGAGATGCTTGAGAGGCTGCAATTCCATCATAGGGCCGATGACTAAGCCATTCTGGTGCCAAGACATTCAAGAGACGCCCACTGACGACTTCCTCCATACTATGTACTGTGATTGTCGAGCAGTATGAATCCGAGTATCAAATGATAATGGCTCACCAGAGGCTGTATAGCTCATTCTTAAAGACATGACTTCAGCAAGGCTGTCAGCTCCGGTCTATGACCCCTGACAAGGAGTAAAAGCGGCACCATCGCCACACCTGATACAAAGTTAGCCTTGTTTCTCTTCGAGGTTTTTCTTCAGCCTTTCTTTCTGATAATCACCTTCCGTGCTACCCTACCTCCTCATCCCTAGACTTTAAGGGCATACCACCTTGGCTCCCCTGCAGGATGGCCGAAGAACTTTCGGCGCCGCCTGTGCTATCCACACCCGATACATATATATTGGAAGAAACTCTTCCAGAGGCTGCGCGATCATCAGAAGCACTGTCTGACGAGCAGATCAAGACAAGGTATGAGATCAATAGAACTATCGAAGAAATCAGGCGGCGAAAATGGAAGCGAGTTGCGCTACAATTCCCCGATCATATGCTTGCACACTCAGCCAGAGTCTACCAACTTCTGGCCAGGGGCTTAGAAGTGCAAGCCAATACGCTGGCTGAGACGTATATGGATGAGAAAGACAATGGAAACCCAAATTCGGCGGATCCCGATATGTCAGGGCTCTCCATCGAGGGCACAAAGCCAGTCATACTCACCATACTAGGCGACACCTCGTATGGCTCCTGTTGTGTGGATGAGATTGCTGCTGAGCACGTTGGTGCAGACGCCGTTGTTCACTACGGCAGGGCCTGCTTATCGCCAACTGCAAGATTACCTGTGCTGCACATCTTCACTACGATGGGTCTGGAGGTGGACCAAGTAGTCACATCTTTTCAAGCGACGTTTCCAGATCTTCATTCGAAGGTGGTGCTAACAGCTGATGTCCCTTATGCTGCGCATGTCGTCCCACTCTTCAAGGCGCTGCAAAATTTGGGCTACTCGAACTTGTTCGCGGCTTCTATTATCCACGATCCGTCTTCGGCAATTCCAAACCGAACAGTTCCACCTTCGATCACGAAAGACCCTTCGTCCCTGTCACAATGGAATCTATTCCATATCTCCGACCCCCCTACGTCTCTGCTGTTGACACTCCAGTCACGCATGACCAGTATAAAAGTCTACCCTACCGATACCATTCAATCCTCCTCAACTCCTACCACCGTTTCTTCTGCCCTGGAGACTTCTACGGCTCACCTGCTCCGCCGCCGCTATGCCCTTGTTACCTCCCTTACCACGGTTTCAGCCTGGGGAATTCTCGTCAATACCCTCTCTGTCAAGAATTACCTGTCGATTCTGTCACACATCCAGTCGCTAATCTCCACTGCGGGCAAAAAGTCGTACCTCTTTGTTGTCGGGAAGCTCAACCCTGCGAAATTGGCCAATTTCTCAGAAATCGGAGGGTGGGTGGTGATTGGATGTTGGGAAAGTTCTTTGATCGACAGCAGGGAATTTTACAGACCGATTATTACTCCGTTCGAGTTGGAGATGGTTTTGATGGGAGATGATCAAAGGGTATGGACAGGGCAATGGAGGGGAGATTTTCAGGGAGTATTGGAGGATGCAGAGAGACGGGAGCAGAATGGAGAGGGACAGGCTGGACCGTCGAACGGAAATGCCGATATGAACGAGGACCGCGAAGGCGAACTTGACCCGGATTCGGAGTCAGAATCTGAGCCGCCCGAGTTTGACCTCCGGACGGGCAAATACGTCTCACGAACCCGACCGATGCAGAGATCTCGACAGCCAGTTGCGTCGGTACCTACACCGACTTCCAATGCCTACAATATTCCGTCCTCAACTGCGCTGACAAGACGATCAAATGGCACTATGGTTACGGTCAATGGCGTTGCCTCGCCCGCCGCCGAATACCTTGCGCAAAAACGCTCTTGGCGTGGTTTGGGCAGCGACTTTGAGGTCAAATACGAGGAAGATGAGGCGGAGCTGGGTAGTGTCATTGAGGAAGGCAGGACTGGTGTCGCGAGAGGGTACACGGTGGGGGAAGAGATAGAGAGGACTTGAAGTGTGTCAACGTGTGCTGTCAGTGTGTTCCAGATGTTATATGTTGGTTTTCACGTGCTGGGCTGAGCGAGGCTGAACTGTCTTTGATATCCGTTGACCCGGCCGTTCCAATGTCCTACGACTTGAAATCCCCGCCTCTGATCCGCAGAACAGGTCAGCATGACTGTTTCAAGTTATGCTGGCATTCTGCATCACATCAAGGAGAATGCCATCATACGTGGTGCTCGATCAAGGTATTAACTTGCTGGTCAGGTCGAGCCTTGCGTCATGGTACTCGGATATGGCTTCCGGTGATTGACCTGCATCCCGATCAGGAAACGATGCTCCTCTTTACAGGTTCACATGTATCCTCTGTGGGTTAACAACGGTCTTCAAAAAGTGAAGAGTTGCGTGGCCGTCACCATGATCGCCGCCTCTCTGATGTCAAAAGCCCCAAGATTCCCCTACAGAGGGACTTCGCTCCCTGCCTCCATACTTAATCATCAGTCATATTTCACCTAGACCGACTACTACATGCTTCGGTAGGCAACTTCAGAGAAATAATATTTTCACGCTCACAATGGCAACGAAGAATGCGGTATCCAAATTGCTCCCCAAAGCTGCCAGACCGGGCCTGTTACTCCCTCAGGGACCGCGAACCCACCGCCTCTTGTCTACGAGTCCCATCCAGAGTCAGGTGCAGACACTTCTGCAGGACAAAGAGAATGGATTGGGGTTCATACGGCATAATCCTCGCACGCCTAAACCTCGCAGCAAAGGTGTGACGGAGATCCGAGGCCCATACTACTCGTCGTACGGGAAGCGTCATCTACAAGACGTGTTGGAAACCATGGGGTACCATGTTGACGGACTCAAGTTTGCTGGAGGCAGTTTCTCGATGATGCCCGAAGAGCGAGTCCGAGAGTTGATTGACTTGGCCCACGAACACGACGTGTATGTGAGTACTGGGGGGTGGATGGAACACATCTTGACCCAACCCGACTCCAACACTGTGGTAGAGAAGTACTTGCACAAATGCAAAGACCTGGGATTCGACGTGATTGAGATCTCGTCGGGCTTCTTGTCTTTCCCACCAGATGACTGGTTGCGATTGGTGGACAAGGTACACAGCATGGGAATGAAGGCGAAACCTGAGTTGGGCATCCAGTTCGGGGCAGGTGGTGACACCGCAGCAGAGGATCTAGAAGCCACAGGCACATCCGACCCCAGCAAGGTGATCAATCTAGGCAAGAAGTTCCTCGAGGCGGGTGTCGAAAGGATGATGATCGAAAGCGAGGGGATCACTGAGAACGTCAAGAGCTGGCGGACGGACGTGATTCAGGCAATCTTGCGAGACCTCCCGCAGGAGAAGGTCATGTTTGAGGCCGCGGATCCTCCGGTTTTCAACTGGTATGTCCGCGAGTTTGGCATTGATGTCAACCTGTTTGTGGACCATTCGCAGATTGTGCAGTTGACCTGTCTGAGGTCAGGTATCTGGGGCATGGCCGACACGTTTGGCAAGATTGTGAGCTACCGAGAATGATGGTGGCGTATTGATGCGACAGGCCTACGGGCTTTCTTGATACCGAGATGATTATGCGACGAATATGGACCGAGTACCAACAATGTAATGGAAAGCTGCATTACGAATATGTACAAGTATAATGGGAATGCCTGATAGAGTACTATCTCCGGAAACAAGGGTCCATCCCACCAGTCCTTTAACGTTTCGTCGGGGCCTTCCAGCGGCCAAAGGATCTTGGGTGTCAGCCGCTAAAGAGAAAGCCACCAGAGCCTATTATTAAGGGGATCGCCGGCGTCCCTGGACACCCATCTGGGTAGGTTTCTATTGCCCTATTGCCGCCTACCGAGCACAACTCCAGGCACAAACCCCCTAATTCAATAATGCCAACTTAAGTTAGCCACCGGGTGCCACTACACCGCCCCATTTTGGTGTGGCGGCTATGCACTTTTGTACACAGTCCTGGGAATTGTTGCGATGACTGTGTGCTCCGTATTCCTTCTACGAACACCGCCCCCTAGAATACATCATCCTCCCTGCACCACGGATCTACCGGATGGCACAAGAAGCTTAGCATCGAGGTCTTGTTCCTGCCCGAGGGATTTGACTGGGTGAACTGGTCATCAAATCTGACAACCAGTGGCAGTGAGCCTGGACCACCCCTTGACATCATGGCCTGATTCCTCAACAACCCTCTCCCTCCAAACTTCCCGCTATGCAAAAATTGTGGAAATGCCCTTTCAGCTCGCCATTGTTGCTCACTACAGTAAACAGAACTACTAATATCCTCCTATCGTTCCATGCAAACGGGGTAGTGATCGGTATGATACTCCACAGAGCTTCGCCATCACTCCGGTGACTGCGTTTTGTGAAGGTGAAATAGGCTACATCCCCTATTCTTATTTTCCTTTGTGTCTTACCTGTCTTGCGGCGTGTCGTGTGCCTCTCAGCCTTGGGACCACTTACCATCATGAAGTTTTCTTTGCTAGCGGTTATTGCCAGCACTGTCGCGGCGGGTGTGGATGGTGAGTACCATGAGTTTGTTTGGCCGGAGATCTAACATACAATGCAGCACACGCCATTCCACTCGAAAATGACCTTGTTGACACCTTAGTTGCGGTCGAAAATCTGCGGCGGTCTCTACCCAACTCTCCCAAAGGATACACTCCGACCTTTCAGAACTGCCCTCCTAATGCCCCCGTGGTTCGAAGCGCTGCTTCACTCTCGCCGAATGAGACCGAGTGGTTACAAAAGCGGAGGAATAACACGGTTGCGCCCATGCGCGATTTGTTGAGTCGATTGAACATTCAAGGCTTCGATGCGTCGCAATACATTGACCGTGTGGCCAACAATGTCTCTGCTCTACCCAATATCGGCATCTCCGTGTCCGGAGGCGGTTGGCGAGCACTATTGAACGGTGCCGGTGCTCTGAAAGCGTTCGATTCCCGCACCGCCAATAACACCAACCAGGGCAAGCTTGGTGGCCTGCTCCAGTCTGCGACGTACATCTCAGGTCTAAGCGGAGGGTCATGGCTGGTCGGGTCTCTTTTCATCAATAATTTTACGTCGGTCGGGGCATTACAGGCGGAAACGAGCGGTTCCGTCTGGGAATTCGGCAACAATGTCATTGAAGGTCCTGAGAAGAGCGGAATTCAGATCTTTAACACGGCCGAGTATTATGCCAACCTGGTGAGCGATATTGGGGGGAAGGCAGATGCTGGGTTCGATACGTCCCTCACGGATCTTTGGGGTCGCGGGCTGTCGTACCAACTGATCAATGCCACTGAGGGCGGTCCAGCTTACACCTGGTCCTCTATTGGCATTTCGGCGCCCTTCTTGAATGCGGATACTCCATACCCCATCATCATTGCCGACTCACGAGCTCCGGGAGAAACACTCATCTCGTCCAATGCGACCATTTACGAGTTCAACCCCTATGAGATGGGTACCTGGGATCCTACCTCTTTTGGCTTCGTCCCAATGAATCATCTGGGCACCAACTGGACAGCAGGCCGAGTGCCGGCGAATGAGAAATGTGTGGTAGGCTTCGACAACGCGGGCTTTCTCATGGGGACGTCCTCTTCGTTGTTCAACCAGTTCATCCTGAATCTCAATGGGACTGGGATTCCAGATTCGCTGCGGAATCTCGTTGCAGATATTCTGACGGGCTTGGGTGAAGACAACAACGACATTGCCGATTATACGCCTAATCCTTTCTACCAGTATAATCCGGCCACCAATCCCTCGGCCAATTCGTCGCGGCTGACCCTCGTTGATGGCGGGGAGGACTTGCAAAATATTCCACTTCACCCACTTATCCAGCCCACCCGTCAGGTCGATGTCATCTTTGCAGTCGACTCCTCGGCTGACACCACCTTTAGCTGGCCAAACGGGACCTCTCTGGTGGCGACCTACGAACGGTCTCTGAGCGCCATGGCCAACGGGACAATCTTTCCCAGCGTCCCCGATGTCAACACATTTGTCAATTTAGGTCTCAACACGCGTCCGACTTTCTTTGGGTGCGACACATCTAATTTCACGAGCGGCTCCAACATTCCGCCATTGGTCGTCTATATCCCCAATTCGCCGTACGTGACATTCAGTAATATCTCAACCTTTCAGGTGTCGACCAACAACACCCAGCGGGACGCCATCATCCTGAATGGGCTGAATGTTGCCACGATGGCTAACGGCACGCGGGACACCACTTGGCCCACATGCGTGGCGTGCGCGATCTTGAGCCGCAGTATGGAGCGCACCAACACGGAGGTACCTCAGGCGTGCACGAGCTGCTTCAACAACTTCTGTTGGGATGGCACGCTCAACTCAACAGAGCCAGTCAACTACGAGCCTGAGCCACTTCTCCAGGAGGAGAGCCTACAGAGCGGAAGCCCAAGGCTCTTACCTAGGTGGGCTTTTGCCGCGGCTGCGATAGCATTGGGATACCATTCACTGTAAAACAATGTTTATGTTTTGAATCTTTATAACTTGTGGATGATATTTTTTTGGCACCTGTTGGATTCAACTTATGGGATATGCATCGCGTCTTGGATAGGCAATCCGGGGTCAGGACATACACAAAAGTGTCACACACAGAGGGGGCATATATCCTGCATATGAAGGTTCGGGTTTATGACACGATATGGGACAGCTGTTTGTGCCTTGATGATCATTTCTATGTAGTCAGCATTTGAGGCTGAACACGAAACCTGACAAATTCCCAACCATCCTTTCTTGATCGCGCCGAGGCACAATTTCCACAATTTGAGGAATATGTGAACAACTTGGATTTCTCAAGCCAACCAGCATGAGTGAGGAGGTTGATGAAAATAGCAGTGTAACTGAAGGGCGCATGGGTGTGGCTCTCCAAAATGATAAGGCTGAAGTTGCCTTGAGGACCATGTTCACTAGTGCCACCACCACCAACTGCACCCTCACCTCCGCATGACTTTACATACCTTTGAATTGAACTCCTCGTTACTCGGCGTTAGTTAATAATCGTCACCTTCGTATTCTCTCTTGTTCCCGAGGCAAGTATGGCACCTTTTTCCCCCTCCTGAACAAAGGGGATGATGACATGAGGAGAAACGCAGTTCTACACGAACGACGGCCATATCTCGGGAATTTCATCATCCCACGCCCTTCCATTCCACGTACCGAATCATATCCCGATCAGCATGACGATCCAGGGGGAAAAGGATGCAACGGGTCGGAGGAAGCGAAAAGCCCAATCAACGCAGATTTCCGCACTCGACTCGACGCATGTGTCCGTCCGGCCAAACCTCTCGGCTCCCTACCAAGCTCTGTGAGTGGCTCGCACAGACCCAGGCATGAAAATCTTTCTTCGAGGATGCGCTTTGGAGATGCTTCGACGGTGCCACCGTCCGCCGTGGACACACATCGCGCTCCGAGGTGGTCAGTAGCCGCTGCCGTTAGCCGGTCAGTGACGATGTGGTGGGCACCCAGCACCATGAGCTGCAAGAGGCGACATGTTCTTGGAGGCAAGGTAGGCTCGAGCGAGTCGGCTCTTTTTTTACACCCTCCAAATACGCCCTTGACGGGCCTTGGTTTGTCATTGACAACCCCCCCTCGGCGTACACATCTGGACCCCAAAATCCCCAGCCATAAGTCAGAGGGAGAGCCAAAAACGATGAGGGCGAACCTTTCAAGTCGTTGTTAATTGAAACCGGCCAAGCATGGAGGAAATCAGCGTCCAGGCATCGAGGCCCTCGCCGCCGTCGGGGGCCAGTGATAAGGTCGACACTATCACAGACCGCGACAGCCAAGCATCCTCCGAAGAACCCGTTCCGATCGTTGAACCTCCTCCACGACGTCCAAGCACGAGTCCTCCCGATACTGTGACTGAAGATGGCACCACATACGTGTACCTGACATTTGACACTCCCATCCCATTCGACGAGTTCTCGTCTGGCGCACCTTCGATACCTCCGCCGAATCTCAAAAAATATGAATCACCACTCACCTGGTCACCCACGCACAAGACCATCATCTTGATATTGTCATGTGGCTGTACCTTTCTTGCTGCGTACAGTGCTGGATCCTACTCCATTGCCGCGGAGCCTCAACGCGCGAAATGGCATCTGTCTGAAGTCGCCTTCAGCACCGGCGTCACAACATGGGCAATAGGCTTCGCTGTGTCTCCCATGTTCCTTGCGCCATTTTCGGAAATCAATGGTCGGCGACCCG
This sequence comes from Fonsecaea pugnacius, assembly GCA_011800825.1. Lineage (NCBI taxonomy): Eukaryota > Fungi > Ascomycota > Eurotiomycetes > Chaetothyriales > Herpotrichiellaceae > Fonsecaea > Fonsecaea pugnacius. Next base: position 93,184 of record WJFF01000079.1, on the reverse strand, counting down.
TCTTTATTGGTTCCGCTGTCATGTTTTTGGCTGCTCTCATTGCTTGTGCGACCACTCCATCGTTCGGCGGAATGCTGGTAGCTCGATTCTTCGTCGGTGCCGGGGCAAGCACCTTTGCGACCATGGTTGGAGGAGTCGTGTCTGACCTGTATCATGCTGAACATCGGAACACGCCAATGGCTACATACAGTGGCGCCGCACTTGCAGGAACTGGTATGGGCCCGCTTCTGTCCGGCTTCATTGTCGGGCGCGCGAATTTCCGTTGGGTCTATTATCATCAGATCATAGGCCTGGCGATCATGCTGGTCGTGGTGTACCTCTTCTTCAAAGAGACGCGGGGCTCTGTGCTCCTCAGTCGCCGAGCCAAAGTACTGAATGCATACCTCGATAAGCTCGAGACGCAATCGGCCACCACTTCTGGTGAGAAGCCAAGCACACAAGTCCGTGTGCGCTACAGAGTTGCAGCGGACGAGAGTCGATCCTCGCTTGGTCGCATGTTGTACCTGTCGCTGACAATTCCTTTCAAGCTCCTCACCACAGAACCCGTGGTCTTTTTCTTTTCATTGTGGGTTGCCTTTGCCTGGGCTCTGTTGTATATGACATTCTCGGTGATCCCTTTGGTTTTCCAGACCCGCCACAACTTCAACGTCGAGCAGAGTGGAGCGGTTTTCGCCGCTATTTCGATTGGCTCTGTGCTGGCCACCCTGCTATCCATCTATCAGGAGAGAGTCGCGAAGAAGAGATGGCCCAAACTCAACAACAGTCCGGAGGGAAGATTGTATTTCCCTTGTCTTGAAGGGGCACTTCTTCCCATTGGTCTCTTTTGGTTCGGATGGACAACGTATTCTTCCATTCCATGGATATCCCCCGTCCTCGCCATTGGATGTGCACAAATGGGTATCTTTGTCATTTACCTCGCCGTCTTCAACTATCTGGCTGACGTCTACCATAAATATGCTTCGTCGGCATTGGCAGCCCAGAGTTTCATGCGGAATATTTTTGCCGCAATTTTCCCACTTTTCACAAACCAAATGTTCAACAACCTAGACTACCCGCCTGCTGCCAGCTTGCTGGGAGGGATTGCCGCTTTGTTGACGGTGGTGCCCTGGGTGCTGCTATTCAACGGCGAGAAGATTCGTGCGCGCAGTCAGATCGCGAGGCAGATCATGTCAACACCCGGGTCTTGAGAGATGTCGAGTTCGAGAATTTGTTAACGGTATCGAGCGTTGGTATTCAACAATTGGAGGTTCGAGCATCGTGATATATGGCATGCAAGCGTTGAATCAACCTCAGTAGGACGGAGTTATGATAGCCATGACAGTGTATGCAAGCATTGCTATCCAAGGGGTAAGCATTGTCATTGCAGGATTCAGCAGCACAGAGTGTTTGGTATTCTTGAGACCGCCAGAGTTCAAATAGTCTAGCCTTGTAGTATAGAAAGAAATTGTGTCCCTAATCGAGCGCCACCGAGTCGGTCGGGTCTTTTAAGAAGAGGGGAAAGGGGGGAGGCGGACATTCGCCTTTACCGAGCAGAGCAGAGCAGAATGCATGTCGCTCCCTCGCTGTACAAGTACACGTACATAAAGCATTCGATCGAAAGTGCAGGCCAGACCAGAACGGATGGCATGCATGCATGTACCCCAAATCGGGGAAACCTGGAGTTGCTGCACAACGGCACGGGGTCAGGGCGTCAAGGGTGCAAAAGAACCGTCTTTCTGTTCTGGTTCTGGCTCTGGCTCTGGGTTGCTTTCTTATTTGG
>WJFF01000079.1:34191-44596 GCA_011800825.1 Fonsecaea pugnacius | reverse complement strand
AGTAGGTCTCAGGGACACAACCCCGTGATTTCAAGGTTGAGAGTTCTTCTCCAAAGGTCTTGGACGACACTCAATGGATCCAGCGTTTAATCGATATATTAGGCACCCGCTGAGGAGAAAGAGAAGCATTCAGAGGTGGTGGTGGTGGATCTGTCGGGCCTCGGTAAGCATTTCGATATACATGATATTCCCCCACTTCCATATCTCACGATTTGGATTCCTCGATTCAGCTCGCGAGTCATGGGGAGTAATGATAGGAATTAGTTGGAGTGACGCATTCTTGGAGACAGGGGGAGAGGAGGGACAGAGTTATCGCGTTCCTCCGTGATTTGGCTCGGTCAAGCCCTGTGGCTCTGTGGTTCTGGTTCACACAAGTTTGTTTGGCTTCCCCGCAAGGATCTTTAGACCCCAGGCCCAGGTGTCCCTATCAGTAGGTATGCACTGCGGAAATGCTTCACCGATCCCCCACAAGACAAACCGCCAAAGCCTTGCCCCGAAACAACACAGGGGAACAACCGAGCGGTAAAAACCTGTTTCGTGATTTGGGAAGGAATACCAACGAATAAAGGCATTGCATCGATCCAACTTCACGCAGTCAGTCTCACTCAGCTAGCTGTTGTCGTGGGCTTTCGTCCTCGCTGGCAGTTGGACATGATGGTTGTTTCAGGCTGGAACGCCACGAGGCTAGCGACTTGAAGCAGTCTGGAATCGCAGAAGCGTAAACAATCTCATAAAATTGCAGATATCATCGAGGAAAGATCATAGTAGACATTACCCATTGCGGAATCCGACCAAAGTGAGCAATCACAAGGAAATCATGCAACCACATGGCCATCTCTCAAAGACCTTTCGTCCAGCACGTGCTTTGCACTTCTCATGCATGTTTGACACGTCTTCACAACCTAAAGGTCGGCATGCGGAGCTGCGTAATCATCATGGGACGCGCCACAGGGTTTGTTACGGGTGACATCCGACATGGGCTCGTAGTCGTAGTATCGAGACATCCTGTCCGGTTCCGGCGGATGGTGTGCTCGACCCTTGAGAGCCAGAATTCGCGTTCTAGGAAGGTCCTCGAAAGGGATAACATCACCAGAAAGCTGGAGGATGGATTAAGTCAGTTTGCGGGGTCACAACACAGGGGCACCACCAAGAGTCTTCTTACCGATATAGCTTTCCATCTCAGGTGCTCCGTCAGATAGCTCTCGACGGAATAGTGGTCGATATGCCAGATGTCATCATTGTCTTGGTCCTCGGCGTGATGAATGAGAGAAATGGTTAGCGGGACTTGCGCTGTAGAGAGCACTCTCGCCTCCGCCTTCTGAGAGCAATTCTCACAGTGCTCGGTGTCTCCGTCGCCAAATGCCCGGCCGAAGGTGTAGACGCTGCCTACATGTAGCGGATGCTCCAAAGCAGACACGTCGCCCGAAATCTCTGCGTCAGTCACGTCGCCGATGAAGAAGTGGATGCTGTAGGGTCTCCCTCCAAGCGCGTACCTGTGACCATAAGTATCTCCATCGTGTCAGCAGAGCCGCCCAACTTACCGATCATAGATGATGTTGATCAAGTAATCGGGGTAAATGTCTTGACCGACTTCCTCGAGACCCGTCGGACCGTCTCCCTCTTGATTAGATGCGTCTTGCTGATCAGTTAGAACAGTATCCCCGACAAGATCGTGGGTATCATCAGCTTGGGCCTTGATGTTCTGTTGTGAAGAGCGAATTCGGGAGCTCAATTGAGCCTTTGGCGCACTGACAACCGACCTCGAAGTGCGTGTTACAACTTTCCCGGTCGTGTTATAGTGTTCGAGGGCGGTTTCAAGACCGGCGATAGAGCCTGCATTTTGAATCGTATCATACTGATACCCAAAGTCTGTCCACGAATGGGTATCGTCCGAATTCCAGGGTCTGAGGGTACCGTTTTGCGGGTCAGTTCTCTGGAACGGCAGAAGAGGTGAGGTGGACTTGGGGTCCGGTACTCCAGTATGGGAATCCGTGTACGGCTGAAACCACTGTTTGGGGTTGGTGGACCAGCTATTATTGAAAGTCTGCCAAATCGCGAATTGGCGATCAACGTTACTGTCGACGGTCAGCATATCCCTGACCAAGGTGAAAGCGCGTACCAATGGTGCAGGTAGAAGAGGGGATCAAAGGCTGCAACTACAGCGTCTGACATATGGCCCAGCCCTACCTTCAGCCCGGCGCCTCCTATCATAAGCTGTTTCGGTCAGTCCTGCTTGGTTGATGTGTCAACAAGAGCCAGAAGACATCTTACATGTAGGTTGTTGTGAATCATTTCCAAAGACAAGTATCCCTGCCAATTAGCCGGTGGCTTCTGGTCAGATGAAATGGTGCTAGCAAAATCACGATACGTCAAGGTATACTTTGGTGAAAGAAGCCGATACACAAGGTCGCTGACGAGATGATCAGACTTGGACTTTCCGACCTCGACGGTGATTTTCCTATGAATGTTTGTTTGCAGCAATTCCGCGTTGGTGAAGCCGGAGAAATCTGTGGTGTTCTTCGTGATTCCCCATCTGCTTGTGCCAGAACATTGGGACCACTATCGAAATTAGACAATATGCACAAGCCAGGATATGGGTAAAGTACCGGGTTCTCGCCGTTGTCGCGTATCTTGTTCTCTTTCAGCGAGTCGTCTCCCATTCGCAGGAGCTTGCCATTCACAATCAACTGATACCGGTATAGAGGATTCTCCTTGATCAAGGTAGTGGTGGAGGTGCCATCAGCTTTCTTTGGAGCCTGGATGGAGATACTCTGGTTCAATAGAATGTCGGGGACCACTACATCGGGTAGCGCCCAGTCGAAGTACGGTAAACGCCATCGATCACGTTCTTTCATCCACTGATCCTTCTCGCCGCCGAATGGGAAAGTCAGTTCATCAATGACTTCTTTCATGATCTCATAGATTCTTTGCTGCAACTGGATTAGCATCTCGGCAGCACATCTGTCAGGGATTGAGGTGCATATACCTCAAAGAGTAGCATATAAGGTCTATGCCATGTCGGAAACGTGATTTCATTGTGAGCGCAGAAGCCCTTCGGATATCCATGTATGCCTTTTCGTTGTAAGTCAAGGGCACCAAAAATAAATGGTTTAGCGCATCAAGCTGCAATGTAACCCAACCTACCAGCTACTTGAAAGTAGGATGGAGGATTCGTCTCAAAAACTCCCTTGGTGTAGAACTTTTGCAGAGCACGCACGAACAGCGACAGCTGAAGCGTGTTGCTGGAGGCCCAGGCCCTGACTTCTTGACGCAATGGAATGGGACTTCCGGTCGGCTTAATGCCATTGATGGGGTAGTTGGCTAAGAATCCGCCGACCATTGTAGTGATTCCTCTGGACAGATTCGATTGGTATGGAGGGGAAGAGATGGTTGTCCAAGTTCAACGGGGCAACGGGAAGCATCGATCCTATAAGTAGACGGAGAGGTTCTGCACCTGACGGCACCTTGCGCTGTGGGATATCGAATATCCCTGGACTTGAGCCTGCATGCAGGCTCTGCAGCCTTATAGGTTCTAGACCAAAGTGTCAGCCAGCCACAGTTCCTTTCCGTATCGGTCAGAGACACTGGTTTTTCAGCTTTACAGCACCACATAGCAGTGGCTGCCATAAGCCATTACTGTTTTCTGGAAAATCTGGCGGATTTTCCAGGGTATGGGGATGTGTAGCACTCAGTTTCATGATTTTGGCTCCAGGTAAGGCTACCAACCGCGTCGAAGGTACAGCCGTCACATAATCAGCAGGTAGTGCATGAAAGAGATTTGTCTAGGCTTTCTATCAACGCATGCAATGCCCCTTTTCCGTCTTGTGGAGTCTTGGGTATTGCAGATGCTGCAAAAGTCTGGTTGCCAGACTTGAACAGAAAGGGTCAAGCCGTGGCCTGTCACCTCTGTAGGTGTGATTGACTGGGAGGTTCAACATGACGCTCCTGAAGTCGTCAGGAATTCGACGATGGATAAGGCTTGCGTTGCAGCAGCCTTGCCTGCATCGAGCTTATGCGTGTCGGATGACGGCAGAAAGGTTTTTGTAGCGGTTTGTCACATGGTCCCGTGGGCTGGCTGACCATTAGCTCTGTGGGAGATTCTCATGGTAGCACAGCATGAGAGGCTAGATCAGGCTGGACAAGAATGGGACAGAACAACACGAGGACGGCTTGCAGGTGAAGGAGCTACCTCCTGTGAGGCCCAGCCCCCGTGATGCAAAAGATATAAAATCGCATGGTAATTGTGTCTTTCCCACGTTTCAGCTGAGGCTGAAGTGGGCAGGTTGGGGCAATAAGGATGGCACCAGTCCTTGCAGCTTGATTGGCCATGGGCGAGTTAACACTGCACCCCAGCCTTGTGTGATGCTGCTGAAGTGGATGAGCAGAGCATCGTCTTCCAAGCGAATTGCTCAGAAGTCGAGACAGGATATTGAAAGTGATGTGACTGGTGTGATTACAGGCACGCGTACATGTCTGTGTATTCTGTCCAGCCGTGTCTTTCTCCAGAGGCGTGTGATATGTTTGTGTAAATCACTTCAGCTGGAGGTTGTTTCCAGCCGAGATGAAGAGCGCCACATTGTATTCCATGTTTCTTATTGATCATCTGGACATGCCTTGAGACCGAGGACGTCTCTGTTGTTATCACAAACCGCGTCTCACAGTATTCCTCTAGTCCAATTTAGGCTAGCGCATATCGGAATACTTTCCTACACTATTCTATTCCATCTCCACGAATTTCATCTTGTCTCGCACATCTTCACGGTTCAAAGTAATTTTCAGGTGGTTGCTACAGGTCGTGTTTCGTGCCTCAATATTCCTCGTCCTACCTGGACCATCTCGGCCAATTTGGCTTCGCGGTGAAGAATTCCTTGCCTCTCTAATCCTGGAGAAGCACCGACAATTGTGCCTCGGCATATAGGAACTGCTCCAACTTGATACCCGGCAGGACAAGTAACCAAACTAATAGTAAGCATGCTTGCCATAACGTTACCTTAGCTTGTCATCTAGTCGTCCAGTTATCTCCAGATTTATAGATCCACGACTTTGTTACAAACGGGCGTTGGCTTGAGTTCGGACTATTACTGTTCAATGTTGTGAGCTCCTCGCTGTGTCGGTCACGATATCCCACCCGAGAGGCATACAGCTAGTCTGGGTATAAGTCACATTCCTCCAGCCATGGCTCCGAGCAAAGAGGCAGAGCCCAAACAGCTCGATTTCGAAACACACCTTGAGCTGAAGCAGACCGGCCCTGTAAGTAACGGGCTAATGGACACTAAATAGCGGGAAACCCTGACTGACACAGATTATCAGGATACCTTCACAAACGTCCATGAACCCTGGGTATTCCACATCACAAACACATATCCAGGACCATTGTTGATGGCCCAGGCGGCCGCTGCCGCGTGGAAGACCGTGCCCGACAGCTTCATGCTGGACTCGCTACAGACGTACTTCATGCTGGCACCGAGCCCGAAAAAGCCGTTGACGTACAAGGTGCAACGGATCGGCAACGGCCGACGATTTGCGGTGCGGATCGTGACCGTTGAGCAGGATGAAAAAGCCTGTGTGACCATCACCACGAGCTTCGTTAATGCTGCTCCTTGGTCAGGTCGAGCCATGAACCACGCGGTGTCGATGAGGATTGACAGGCGCAGGCGGGAAATCACCTTGGATGACTTTGGAATGATGCGTACAGAGCGAGGGCCGTTTATGAAATTCGAGAGACTACCGCATGTCCACGAAGGTTCGTCCCGTCCTCTCCCCAGGCATCTCGACCACAGGGCGAGAAAAGTACTGTACTCACGCCTTGCACCTTAGATCCCAAGAGTCCAGCCACCACGATAGCTCCGGTCATTGCACAGATCGATCCGCCCATCTCAGCGCCAAGGGGTGCTGCGGCTCACGTTCTCGGCATCATCCACGCCTCAGACTACCATGTCATGGACTGTCCGTTGAGCATCCACGGCGTGCCGCACGGGTCCTGGCCCATCGGAGACCAAACCAAGACGCCGATGCCGTCCGCGATGAAGATCATGACCAGTCTGAACCACACGATCCACTTCCACGCCCACAATGGCTTCCGGGCCGATGAGCTGCTGTACATCGAGGTCACGTCGCCGTGGGCCAAGGACGGGAGAGCGATGATGAACTCGAGGATTTACAGCAAGCAGGGCTTCTTGATTGCGACTGTTGTACAAGAGGTATGAGGACTGGATTATGAGTCTCTATCGCAAGCTGACAATCAGGGATAGGCTTTCTATGTCTTCAAAGAAGAGAGCGGCGCTAAGCTCTGATGGACACCGCAACATGAGCCAAGGGTAAGAGCGGGGGTGAATGGATGCGACGACTTTAGAAGGATGATTTCTGCGGTTCTGGCATCACGAATCTGTAGAGCGCGTCAAGCCACATTAGAGATATCTGGCGTCTGCCATCGTAGAATCACACCAGCGATGCGGTAGTGAGAAAGAATCTCAATCGACAGGCACAGGCACAGGCACAAAGACATGAAGCCTCTATACTTCACCAGATCGCGATCCCGCGGAGCATCTACACTCTAGCGCAATTTCAATATCATTCTCCTAAACTACACCCATCTTCTCTATGCCCCTTACATACGAGTGTTGACGATAAATCCAAGACCTATACCCTAATTACCGCCTTCCGAGATCGGCGTTTTAACTCTTTCACAAGATCACGCCGTGTTCGAAAACCGCTTTACCATCATGCCAGGTCCCCGTCAGGTCCGCAGATGAAGTTCAAAAGTCGATTGGGACAAATTACCTTCTAGCGTCGACGTGGAAAAGATGCCCGAGTCGCTCAACGTCATAGCCCTGATATCGGGTGGCAAGGACTCGTTGTTCAGCATCCTGCACTGTCTGGAAAACGGGCACCGGGTCGTCGCCCTCGCTAACCTCTACCCAAGCGTGAGATCTACGATCCGTGACGAACAAGGAGATGCTCTGCCAAACAGTCCTCGGGAAGAGGACGGGTCGGAAGAAGGCGATCTAAACAGCTTCATGTACCAGACGGTCGGACATTCCGTGATACCCCTGTACCCAGAGTGCCTCGGCATCCCGCTCTACCGGCGGGAGATCACAGGGTCAGCTGTGCAGATGGGTCGATATTACGATGCAGGTCAAAGCCAACTCGATGTTTCGGCCGATGAGACTGAGGACTTGGTGCCCTTGTTGAGACAAGTCATGCAGGCTCACCCCGAGGCGAATGCCCTGTGTTCAGGCGCCATACTCTCGACGTACCAACGGACAAGAGTCGAGTCGGTGGCAGTCCGGCTCGGTCTCACACCGCTGGCCTACCTCTGGCAATATCCTGCTCTTCCTCCCCCCGTGGGACGAGGCGAGTCCCTAAGTGGGTTGCTCGATGACATGAACGCAGCGGGGTGTGATGCCCGAATCATCAAGATTGCAAGCGGCGGCATCAAAGAGAGTCTTTTGTGGGCCAACGTGGCAGACCCGAAAACCCAGCTGAGACTCGTCAACGGTCTACGGCCTTTCTTTCCCGGCCACGAGTTTTGGCTCCGTGGAGCGGTCCTGGGAGAAGGGGGAGAGTACGAGACGCTGGCTGTCAACGGGCCCCGAAGACTTTGGAGGAGGAGAATTGTCATTCCACCAGAGCACCAATCCACATATACTGGGGAAGGGGGCGTGAGTTACCTCCGGCTGGCGAAGTCTGGAACGGAGGAGAACATTGCGGACCCTTCGGAGGCGCAGGAAGATTCTCTGAGGATACCGCGGGCCCTGGACGCACAGTTCCAGGCCGTTCTGACTGTGGTAGAAGCCCCAGAAGCGGCGAATGTCGACAGAAATGCCGACAAGCTCGATGAAGCAGACTCGAAGCTGTCACAACAGAGATTGAACTCCTCTTTTCAAACTACCACGTGCCTTGCCTCGGGACACATGTCGATATGTAACATTACTTGCAGCGACCCGAGCGTTGACGGAAGTCCAAGCAGCGCAGCCCGTCAAATGCAAGGCATATGTGATCAACTGAAATCCTTGCTCGAGTCGGAGACAGGCTCTCTCGCAAAACCGATAAGGCTCACGCCGTCCAACATCGTCTCCACCGTGCTACTGTTAAAGGACATGTCGAATTTTGGGGCCATCAACCCGATCTACGCGTCGATTTTCCGCTCGGGCGAACCAAATCCTCCAGCACGCGTAACCATTGCGTGTCCATTGCCAGGAAACACCCAAGTGAGTTTGAACGTGCTGCTCGACCTGGGACTTCGCGACGAACGGCGGGGATTGCACGTGCAGAGTCAGAGCTACTGGGCGCCAGCGAACATCGGCCCATATAGTCAAGCCATCTGTGTGCCGGTGGACAAGGAAGGGGAATCGGAAGTCAATGTCCACGACGCAGAACTGGTGGAAGTGGTCCATATGGCCGGACAAATCCCTCTTGTTCCGCACACCATGGACCTCTCCCAGGCAAAGTTTCCCGAGCAGGCTGTGTTGAGCCTGCAGCATCTGTGGCGCATTGGACAAGAACGAGGTGTCGACATATGGCCCTGGGGCATAGCCTTTTTGGAACACTGCACGAACGGCCCTGCTCGTGCGGGGGTCACATGCAAAGTATGGCAACAAACTCACATGAAGGGCTCAGGATTGACACAGATCATTGAAGACGAGGAAGACAACGGGCCTGACGCAGGGTTGGATGCCTGGGACCTGCAGTACAACCGTGCTGCGACATCCAGCGCACAGATCACGGTGGGCGAACATCTCCATCTTCTCCCGAACCCAAGTGTGCTGGTCAGCGGGACCTCTACTACCTTCATTCCGCCCTTCATAGCCGCCGAGGTTGCTTCTCTGCCTCGAGCCGCGCCGGTTGAATGGTGGAGCATGGGACTCACGAACTTGCCCAAAGGGCCAGCATCGAAGCCCAGAGTTTCGGTGGCTCAGAGAGAGCTTGCTTGGGGGTCCATTGTCAAGATGACAATTCTTCCAACAGATAGGAAAGCAGGGACAACCATTCACTTGATCACAGTGCTGGTCCGTCAGCGGGAAGGGTCTGGGATTAGCGCCGTGGATGGCGCAGGCGTGGAGACGAGCATTCGAGACCTGATCCAAGCAGACGACACTTACGAGGTGTTGACATTGGCATCGACAGAACTGGTGCATGGTACCGCATTCATCGTGCTGCAGAGTCAGGAGGAGTGGTCTGGAATGAGTGAGGAGTATCTCTTCAAGGACTTGGCGGTCATACCGTGCAACTCGCTGTTTGGGGACTCGGGGTTTGAAGGAACAGTAAGATCCTGTCAGCCCTTTGTCGTCGCGATGATCATGCGCATCGATCAGAATCGGAGGCGGTCGGGCTGAAGGCGGTATGCACTGTTTCATCCTTAGATCCCTGATCATGGATTCTAAGAATACCAACTTTGCGGACGACGAGCTGCTGACTTTCCAATAGCAGAAGCGGCGGAAGCGCTGTTCAAACCATTCACCTTTTACAGACGCCTCATGAACAAGAAGTCACAGCAGACCTGAAAGAGCCAATCCTCGTGTTCTTTCCAAACTTCAGCTTGCGCCGCAAGAATACGCGCTGGGAGTCACGAGGCTGAGGTCCAGGCGCTAGCGAATCACGCTCGAGCGTCTAGCCTGAGAAGTCAACTTGGATTTTTGACGACAACTTATAAGCGCCGAGACATGGTGTTAGCGGACGACCGCAGCGGCAACTGAGTGACCTTTCGATTGTTGTCGCAGAGTGTCTGCTTCCACGTTGACTCTGGCGCATACCGGTTCTCGCATACTGGTTCTTCAGGGCGACTAGCTACGCGCCCCTCGATATGCCCACACATTTTTCAGCGCCAATGCTACCGCCCAGAGCCCTCGCTTCTGGATTGCCGCCGGGATAAAGTCCAACAGGAATCGGTCGCAGTCGGGAAGTCTTGGGTTTGGCTGGGATAAGGATTGGTCTGCGCACAGAATGGGACAGCGAATGCGGCCGCACATCGCTAGCACCACCGATGTAGGACGTCTCTACTGATGCGCTATCGATCTGCCATCCAGGCGGTTCGTGTGTCCAGTCGACAGCGCCTGTAATCTTGTGCGCAATCACAGGCGTCAAGAGAGACGCTGGAAGGCTGTGTTCTGTCCTCCAGTGTGTGCCTGACCCTTCGACCCTGCAGATGATGTGCAGTTTCACATGGCATGGCGATCAACAAAGTCCAGAGCCCCGAATCCAGTTCGGGCAATGCCGTACCTGGAAAGATATGTACAGACAGATAGACACCCAGTCCCCACCGCTGTGCGGACATCCACACACACGCAGAGGGAGAAGAACCGTAGGCCTTAAAACAGCGACATCTCGTCCCGCTCTCTGTGCCTATCCACCCCGCCATAGAAAACTTACTTGTAGTAGCACTCGGACGTGCGAACCGGTTACCTAC
>WJFF01000079.1:2414-14770 GCA_011800825.1 Fonsecaea pugnacius | reverse complement strand
GCGCCATAGTGAGTGAGCGGGGGAGGCACAGACTCATTCATACATACAGAATGAGCACTTCCGCAAGGATTTTCCAGACCAATAGATTGTTCTTCTTTCTTTTTGTTGCCTTTGGAGAGCAGAATCATACCTCCGTTTCGACGCCGTCGCCGCCACGTCCGTCTTTGTCCCTCTCAAAAATCCTGTCCACTCCTCCCTCGACCCTCTTGGCCTTGCCGATCATCCAGTCCACCGTCCTGGCCCCCCTCCACTGCATGATCCCCCTGTGCTTCCTATGCAGCTCCCGGTGATGGTCCTTGTAATCTCTCACCTGCGCCCTCAGGCCCCGAGAGCCGTCGTCGGGGTCGTTATGTCCGTCGACGTCCAGTAGGTTGGCGGCCGTGGCGCCGACTGCGCCGAGTGGCTTGGACACCAGACGGGCAGGACCGTTGAGTGGGTTCTTGGAGGTCGAGGACGTCGTGCCAGAGTCTGAGTCCGAGGCGTCCGAGTCGTCGTTGGCGTGCGTGCGGAGTTTGCGGCGGGATTTGTCCCTTTTGCTCGACGACTCATCGCCGTCGCTGTCTGTGCTGTCACTGTCCCCTTCCTCGTCATCGTCGATCTCTCCCTCCCCGTGATATTCGTCTTCATATTGGTCGACCTGTCCCTCATCATTCGCCGTATCTAACACCTCCATTACCTGCCTCAAATCTGCATTGCGAGCTTTGTTTGCATAGCTTTTGTGGTACCCGCTGAGCCCCCTCCAAAATTTGACTGTGAGCTCAAGTTCACCAAGCGGTTGCTCGTTTTCCTCCAACCCCGAATAGCCATAACTCGTGGTAGCGCGGTGCGTGGCCTCTTTGCTGCCTTTCCAGAGCTTGACAGTGATGGTTTTCTCTTCCTCGTCTGGGATGTCTTTGAGCCAGAAGACCCCCAGAGCAGGCGTGGAGTCAGGCCCAAAGCGAGATTTGCGGCATTCAATGATCAACGAACTTGAATAGCGTTTGCGCACCGCAAGAAAGATGGACTTTTTGTCGCCTTTAGGTCTCCATTCACCATCCTCACCAGAGCCAGTAGGATGCATCTTAGCTCTCATCAGATTGGTTCTTAGCTTGATGCGTTGCTGGGTGATTGAGCTGTCATCCTTTGTATGTCCTCTTCCCTCCTTCGCTCTGACGGGACATTTGATTTCTAGTGTCCCAAAATTCCAGCCGAGCAATTCCTTTGGCAGTTTCAGTTCCACACTGCGCCAAACCATGCTGATGCGCGCACGACCGAACCCAATGCCACCAACAAGTGGATAGGTCTGCATGACCTGGCTCCTCTCCTTGAAGACTCTTTGCAAAGGGAGGTAGATCATTCCGAGGAGAGCATCGTCTTCACGTTCCCGACTATCGCGCACGGAAATCATCACCTCTGCAGTTTTCCAGTCGGGCACGAAGCGTTCCGTGCCAGCGTTGAAAAAGGGCTTTGCGTTCTTGGGTTTGGTTCTGGTGCGATAGATCTTCTGATGGTTAAGAATGATGGTCGCATAGCTACTGGGCAGGTCGTCGTTTTGCTCGGCCTCGTCTTCACGGTTATCGTTGCCACTGTTTTTCTCCCTCTTCTGCAAAACCTGTACCTCCAGTCCGGTGATGTTGTGGATCTGGATGCTGAATATGCCGCTGACATAGTCATCCGGTGGAGGGCTGGAGATGATCAAAGCGTCTTCACGGTCCTTGTAATCCTCTTCCTTTTGCTGTTTGATTTCCTTGCTCTCGTCTTGCGCCGTGGCCTCTCGCAACTTGCGCTCGGCCGTCTCGCTGACCTGCTTCCTGAGGTCGTCTATCGTTCGGACATTCGGATCGGCCGTCTGTTTTGCAAGTTGCTCTTCTGTAATCCTGGTTTTGGTGAAATAACCCACTCGCCACTGAAGGGTGCCCGGCATCTTTTCTTCAGGCTCTTCGCCCACAAAACGATCTTCTCGATCACACATTCGGTTTTTGGTCTTTGAGCTATGCATCAATTCGCGGAGATCCACCTCTACGCGACCAAGGTCATCATCTGCAGTATATTTGTCCGAGTCCCAGAGTTGAAGGCGAAGTTTCTCATCGGCATTGAGCTCTTCAGGGGTGACTAGAATGTGTGACCATTCTGACCAGTTTGGTTCTTGATCTTCGACAATGATCCTCGTCGAGGCAACAGGCTTGCCAAACTTACCCCAGGACACGGTCATGTATGCGTCGCTCGATCCTTTGAGCGGCCCGAAGCCTCCATCGCCCTCCTTGAAACCCTTGGCAGATTCGATAAAGATCATGACAACTCCCCGAGCGACTGTGTCCTTCTTGAAGTCATCACCCACAAGCATGTCTTTGAGGTCCAACGTTAGACTCTTGGGCGCAACATACTCTGCTAGCGCTGCGTCGATCGAAGACTGAACAAACGACGAAATGAGCGGCACGTCCATCAAGTTGAGTGCGTGGCGGGACAACGGCACACAGGACATATCCGCCTGCGGCTGTCCCATGAACGACAAAGTGCAGAGGCTGAAGAATGGAGGATCGGGCGTGAGTTGTAGTCGCAAACGCATTGTGCCAATGATACCACGGAGTTCCACCCAAACCGGGACGGCGATGCCACCGGGCAGATAGAATTTGAGATAGAGGTGGGCATTCTTCGCCTTTGCTTGTAGAGATTTGCCAGAAGACCTGGCCCGATAGGCGAATGCGAGCTCCATGTTGACAAAGTCGCCCTGTTCGGCCTCCATGCCCTCCCGGATGGCCTGCTCATCCTGCTCATTTTGCTGGCTGTTCTGATCATGGTCATCCGACTTGCTTTTGTCCTCGCCGCCGGCACCATCCTCAATTTCACCCTTTCCAGACGCCGTTCGATCATTGGCCCCTTCTTCTCTAGCGTTTTTGAGTTTCCCATCCGCGCCTACAGACCGACTCGCGGCTCCTGTTGGTAACCAGTTGATGCCGAGAACACGGAAGGCTTCACTCCCTTGGCCAAGATCGTCGACACTGACCATCCGCACCACTTTCGGGAGCGACGCTTGCATGACATCCTCCAACATGTCCGAGATCGAAGTGAACAGGTCTGGGTTGATGAGGGGCCAGACGGCCGACAGGAGATTGTTTAACCAAGCCACCGATTCTGGGATGGCGTCTTCAGCTTGGGTCGTGTGAAGTTCTTCCTGACGAGCGGCATCCCAGATCTCGTCCTTGCAGATTGCTTCGACCTTCTTGCCCAGCCAGTCTCTGACTAGCAAGATCACAAAGGCCGCAATGGCTCCTGGTACGAAGATGACGACTGCAGCAGCAGAGAGCCTTGACGGGAAAGATGACCCTTTCTCGTAAAGACTGACACCAAACACTCGAGCGACAGTCTCTCCCAGAAGAAGCAGTCCCAGAACACCCGCCAGGCCTATCGTGATGGCGCGCTCATACGTCCTCGCCAGCTCATCCTTGAGGTCGTCGAACTTCGGAGGCGGGAACAACTTTTGCATACCATGCAGACTATCCTGGGCCTCCTCGCGCTCTTTGCCAAGCTCTTCCCGGGATTTCCTGGCACCACTCACTCCTGTCTGGGTTCGAGAGTCTGTTCCGCTTGCCGGGACGTTCTCGTCGACGGCCTTGAGATCCTTGCGCGTCGAGTCCCGAATGATGATGGGCAAGTGGGTCACTGGATCTGTAACCTCTCTACCCCCATCACTGCGCTTCTTGTGCTTCATGTCCTTTCTCTTCTGGCGAGGGTCATGGTGACCTGCAACGGCCTCGGTAGCCGATTGACCCGGCTGGTCTGTCTTGTTGTCGTCTGCATCCTCGTCTCGTGGCTGTTGCTGACTTTGGCTCTCTTCTTCTTTCCCCTCTTCTTGAGCCTGCTCTTCGCCTGCTTCCTTCCCTTCTGTCCCTGCTGGCTCTCCCGGAGTTACAACGTTTCGATTCTCAGACCTGTAAGGATCGTGCGTCGACTTGGGACCTTCCTCCTCGCCCTTCAAGATGCCCTTGGCGGCATGGTACGCTCTCTTGACGGTGGAATCGTCAGTCTCGTCATGCTGGGCCTGTTCGGCTTGTTGCTGCTGGTTGTTCAGCTCGCTCCGTTCCGCGCGGTATTTCTGGATGGTAGGGATAGGATGGCGGGCCGAGTGAGGAGCCTGGTATGTTCTCCTCTGGGACTCTGGATCGAACTCGTCTGTCGAAGACATGCTGGCCCATGACAGACACAGCAGCAGAAAAAGAGAGGGAGGGTGTCTGCGGACGATTGCTCCAGGGAAGAATGTAAAACGGACTTTCGCCTACCTGGAGTTGATGGGGGAAAGCTGCAATGAGAACCAGTCTCGGCAGCAAGGAGAAACAATAACAATAGTCAGAGCGAAGTCAGGCTCCGTCAAGATATTTCACATCATCTCCATTCCCCGCAAATACTACGACGACAAAACCTTGAATCAAGGCATCTGTGGGCAAATCCAAGGTGGAATCCCAAAACCGAGGGGGAAGCAGAACACAATGACGTCGCAAACTCCACGCGGCAAAGGAACGAGCAGCCAAAGCGACGGAGTTCAAGAAGCGGAACCAAACAAGCCCATCCCAAAAGCCAGCCAGCTCCACCCACCAAAAAGGGTTCAAGGGCAACGGATGATCTGCCAGCAGAACCTGGCCCTATACTTGATGTGTCGTGTTTGTTTCGCGGCCTGACATGCGTCGTCAGCCAGCGAAAGAGCGACGCAGAAACCGAGAAACAAGGAAGACGAATCGAGCGCAGATGAACGGGGGAGTGAGAATGGAAGTGGATGATCGTCCGCCAATGGGGCGAGTGGCGCTGCGGGGATCTGCATGCAGGATCGCATGAGACTGATGAGACTCATTTTTGTCCCTCTTTCTCTCCCTCACAGCCATGACCAGGAACTGCATACTGAAAGCCAGTCTTTGATGTCCAGCACGGGTGAAAATCAAGCAATATCGAGAACATATACCCACTACGATGTCCTGCAACTCCCCCGCCATCCCGAAGAGTTTGCTCGTCTGTCAAAGGACGACATCAAGGCCGCATACCGACGTGCGTTACTCAAACACCACCCAGACAAAGCATCCAGTACTGCCGAGAATGTCTCCCTGAAATCCCTACGGAGCAAAAATGCTACATCATCAACCCCCATCTTCTCCATCGATGACATCGTCGTCGCACATGCGGTCCTATCCGACTCCAAGAGACGTGCGGAATATGATCGTGCTCTGGATCGCGCCGTCAACTTCGGTGGAAACGACCAGAGCGGCAAGAAAGGGACACACATTGGAGTAGAGGTGTATGACCTTGAAGACCTAAGATACAACGAACTCCAGTCTATCTGGTCCAAGAGCTGCCGCTGCGGTGACGAAGAAGGCTATACCGTGGCGGAGTCTGATCTCGAGAAAGAGGCGCAGCAGGGCGAGATTTATGTCGGCTGTCGAGGGTGTAGTCTCTTCATAAAGATCTTGTTTGCTCTGGAAGACACATGAGAAAAGGGCGGTGTTGGGTGTTGTCAATGCGGCTTCGCCACCGCCTTTTCAACTTTGTGCAGGGCCTCCATAGCCTCACGGACATCGGCCGACCGACCTTGAAGAATGGTTTCAAACTCTTGCTTGATCGTCTCATGCGCTGCGGCCAGCTCTTGGACCTCTTGTATAATCTGTTTCTCAACCTCTTCCTTCCTCTTGGTCAAGGCGAGCAACCTGGTGAGGAGCTCGCCTCGAAAACGCTTTCTGGCGACGCAAACCAAAGGTCAATGGGGAGCTGATCGTAACGACCACCCGGAAGGGAGCTACAGATCCGTGGAAAGACTCACGTGTCTTGCTGGAACCTGTTCGCCCTCTCGTCTATCTGCGCCTCAATCTCCCGAAATTGATTGTCAAGCTCCTTCTCCAGACGTTGCTGTCTCTGGACTTTGCGGAGGCCGACCTACCGGGTGCGAAGTCAGTGGCGATTCGATGCAACACCTGTGAGAAGGTCACGGCCTGTATTCTGAAAGATCACTCACATCCATAGCCATGCTCTTCTTCAGATTCTCCTCGCTCTTCCTCAACTGGTGACTCGTGCTCGTGCTCGTGCTCGTCCGGTCACCCTGCACCTCAGAGTCCTCTTCGTCGTCACTGTCAAACTGAGCCGCCGGCGCCGGATTCCTCTTCAAGCGTTTCGAAGACATTGACATTTGTTGTTGGCGAGGGCGAGTGGCGAGTGGAGTAGCAACTCAGATCGAGAAGGGAAGGGGACAAAGAAGCTGAGCTAGCTGAGGAAAAGGGCGCGGTAGGGACGCGATGGACGGAGACTGGAAGGTGTGCACTTCAGTCTAATCGAGTGGTTGGTGAGTCTGGGATGAGAACCGCCGAAAAGGAAAAGTGTGAGGGGGAAGAAATATCGTCATGCTAGACTCAGGTGCCAGCAAGAAATAGCAGGGCGTGGACAAGGTCGACATGAGTATATCGGCACTGATACACGATAGAAGTCAATTAACCATTGGCAACGGCATGGCAAGACTACGATGCTGTGTACTGTATTATTCCAATCCACTCCTCTATCAATTGTTTCTACAAGTCAATTTTTGTACATGGTCATATACCAAAACGACTTCCGCTCTGTCATCCAAGCCACTGATAAAGATACACGATTCAAGATTCGTTACTCCATGGTCAACGATTGCTTTAAGACGTGGCATCAGTGATCGTCCAACCTTTCCTTACGCTGCTCATCAACAGGCCCCGTCCCTTGGGTACTTTTCAGTCCACAATTTCCAACTCACCCTGTCGATCCTGAGCGAAAAGGTCCTTATATCCATCCCAAAGTCTGACCAACTCTGCCACATATTGCTGGTGGACCTGATCCAAATACCTTTCGTCCACATTATTGTCCTTTGTTCCCTGTTGTACAACCCGTATTGGTCTTCCAACCACAACATTCACCGCCCTCCTATATGGTAACAACCCCACATCGTAGTTGAATATTCCCCTTGCATGGAAGAGTGGGACGGTGAACCCCATGAACTTCTTGACAAGCATTTGAAATTTGTGGATCCATGGGTGTTCGACACTGTCAATTTGATCGTAAAGTTCGTTTTCGCCAAAGGCGAGCACCGGGACGAGATCGGCGCCTGTGCGTATGGCTAGTTTGATGAAGCCTTTCCTACTTTTCAGAACGAGACGGAGCGAGTGGGGCTTAGCGTCAAGGGATTCGCGGGCACCGCCGATGACAATTGTAACTGCGCGACCCATTCCTTCACCATTCAGTCCTCCTTTGCACAGTATGTTCTCGATAGACTCGCGCGACACGGACGCCAGGCCCATGGCCAACGCATAGTCGCGGTAGAAGGGTACTCGGAAATTCGTGTCAAGGGTCAATAAGGTGTTTGTGATGCCAGGGTACAAGTCCGAAAATCCCAAAGCCTCAGTGGCAAAGGCAGCGAATGCGCCGTGGGAGATGATCCCGTGTGGATGGTATCCAAAGATATATTTCCTTGTTGGTTCAAGCTCGACAGTACGATGCAACCGGGCGGGAAAGTAGGATGCGAATAGGGACCAAAACTTTGAACCGCGCATCCACTGCGATCTTCTTGAAAGGGTGCCATTGGTGGCTTCTTCACTGATGACGAGGGTGTAGATGAGGTACGGGACCAGGAGGGGCCAGGTAAGAGGGATTGCGCAGAGAAGGAAGAAGAGGGAGAGGAATAGAGGGATGGTGGTAGTGTGCCACAGGACGGCTAGAGTCTGAAGCCTCCGCTGCAATGGCACATTGAGAGGCGCCCATCGTATCCTGTTACAAGACAGTTAGCCACAATTGCAGGCCTCAAGAAGGCGCATACGCAGAAGTTTGCCAGCCGGCACCGGCTCTTCGGCCACTCGCAAGCTCATCCTGGCGCTTGGGTGGTCGATTGCGTTTCCTCTCTCGTGGCGTAGTGTTTCCACGGCGCTTGAGAGAATCTTCATAGCCATCGCTGGGCTTGATGCTTGTCAAGATCTCTCCAGTATGATTCATATGCTTCTCATAAAGAACCTTCTCTTCGTCTAGTTGCTGTCGGCTGCTTTGGCCATTGACGGTCGGGGGTTGGGCAGATCCGTTGGCCGCAGCATGTTCTTTGGCACCAGACTCGCCCTCAACGCCGGAATGAGTCTGACCATTCGTGACGGCATCTGCATAGGATTTGGGAGGGAGGTCGTGCTCAGCACGCTCTTCTGGCTGGGATGGCTCTGGATTTAGTTCTGCCTGCCCCTCTACTGCGGTCGCAGCCATTTCAGTGTAAGCCGAGAGGGGATCGCTTTGCAGGGATAGAGCGCGTTCACGAAACCAGGCAAAATCCGAGTGACCTCGCCGAAGCATCAATCAACACATTTAAGAAAGGCACCAGTGCACATGTAAGCAGTGTGAGCTAGAAAGGAGGCTTCGAGAGAGTTGCAAGGAATCAATGTGCGATCATGCATACCTAGTAGAGAGCGACCCAGCCATGACATGATTGGGCTGTTTCAGACAGGAGGCGATCAAGTCCGGGCACCACCAGTGACGTCAGTACCAAGACTGGCTTAGTGGCCCATCAGACAAAAAGTGCATTGCATAAAATACCCCAGCCTTGCATTGTCATGTTTGTGTATGTACTCGGTACAGCATCTCCTTCACGAAAACTCCCACAATCCCACCCCTGAAACCCTTCGTATATGGGATTCCCAAGACCACAAAATGACAATACTGTCCTCCGGAATTTAGCACTAACCTATGATGTCCACGACTCGTTTCACAAATCCTTTGCCGCCACACCAAATTGCATGTTGTCGTTGTCAAAGACGGCAAACACGGCCTTGAGGAAAATGTCACCGTAAATAGACTGGCCGATGCCCTCGTTGCTCTGAAGACCACCGAAGCATGCTGTAGCAAATTATCCATCAGTTCAGCGACCTCGCTATGGCAGGGATTGACTTACAAGAAGAGCCGGCGGAAACAGGGGCATAGTTCATAAACGACCCTGGAATGACAGCGTGATAACTGCCAATACCGACAGCGAAGTCGGGAAGATCCGCAGAACATGGGAAGGTGTAACCACCTTGAGAGTTGTCCAACTCTGCGCCTTCGACTTGATCGTAGTAGGCAGAAACAATATCATCATCCATGAGAAGGAGGGTGGTGCCGGTATCAGCAATGGCGTCAATGCTTGCCGACTGGAATTCCCCATCACCAACTTGGTAACCTGTACCAGTGATCTCCCAGAAGCCCTGGGAGTTGTCCACGGGTGTGTATGTGATATCACCCGTGTATTTGCTGTTGTCGATGAATCCAAAGTCGTACGACCCCGGCTCTCCCTTTTTCAAGTCCACGGTGAATACATTCTGCTCAAGGGCTCCTTGGGCAATGGCAGTGTCGAAGAAAGTGGTTTGTTGCTGGGGTTGGACTAGTTGCACATTAGTAGCAATATCAGATGGCCCGTGGATCAACTGACCGGTGTTAATGGAGCTGAAAGCCAGGCCGAGCAGACCGTCATTGTTTGCGTCTTGTTGGAACTGTGAACTGATCTGTTTGGCAACTTCAACAGCTTGTCCAGTGACTGTGGTGCCACCGACATTGACAGTGTCAGTGTAGACATTGCCGCTCGCGCTCGATCCATCGCCGTATGAGATCTTCCAGGTGGCTCCACTGAGTTGCTTAGACGTCTTGGACTTGGACGGATCGTAGATGCTGTGTCCAGAGCGCTCTGAGCTGGGCAACTGGGACGAGAAGACCCACCTAGCGAATATTAGCGACAACTGCCATTAATGTAAGTGGACACCGGGGAGTGTTTACAGATCTGCGGATCCAGTATCAAAATCGAGGTTCAATGTTTCGCCTCCAATGCTGACAGGGCAGAGATATTCAGCGTCGAATTGCTCAGGGGTGGCAGTGACAGAGCCATCTGCAGCTGCGGCTTTGACATTGTCCGGGACGGCAATGTTGTATTTGCGGTAGGTCTTTTGCAAAGCCACAGGACCGGCCTGGTATGGCTTTGCAACACTCTGCACAAGTGTAAACCCTTTCTTCGTCTCGACCTGCGGGACAGGAATGGGTTTTGCGAGCGTCACGCTCGTCAAGGCGGAAGCCGCCAGCAGGACTGTAAAAGAAAGCATTTTCTATTGAATAAAGAGAGACAAGTTTCAAACAGAAACGGGTAAATGAATGGACGTCTTGCTGGTCGGAAGGAGAGACTGACTTGATAGA
The DNA here is from genome assembly GCA_011800825.1 of Fonsecaea pugnacius. Classification (NCBI taxonomy): domain Eukaryota; kingdom Fungi; phylum Ascomycota; class Eurotiomycetes; order Chaetothyriales; family Herpotrichiellaceae; genus Fonsecaea; species Fonsecaea pugnacius. The sequence goes on along the minus strand of WJFF01000079.1, from coordinate 4,609 downwards.
GAGCAGTTCAAGACGAGCTTGTCAACGAGAACTTATATATCTGTTTGTGGAGTCCACAAAGACAACATCACAAATTCAAAGCGGATCCTATTCCACTGCCTTGACCATGAGAAACCCTTACCGGAGAATGAGATAGGTACATAGCAATAGGACTCTGGATCCAGCGCACGAGGATCGTCAATATTGCAAGGACCACGGAGCGGACGTGCATCACGGAGGGAAGGACATTTCGAGAAGGTCGCGAAGACATCCGAGGCCCAGATCCTAGAGAGCCCACGGTGACCATGAGGTTGATTCGAGAAGACCATCAAGCATATCAAGCACGGCATCGAAGCTTTGATGGCCCCAATCTGCCGAGATATGGCTATCGAGGGGCACGATTGGACTGCAAGTCATCACGGCAGGCTGTTGAAGGAGTTGATACTATCCTAGCTTGTCGCCTCGGAGGAGATTGAGGGCGAGGGTCATGAAACGTGGGGACTTCTCTGGAGCAGGGAAAATGACAGGTATGAGCAGAAACAAATCTGGTTACGAATCCCCGATGCAGAAGTTCCTGCGATGAAGCGAGTGGTGATTGATGGGACATTTAAGATGAGGTTGGAAGAAGAAAGTGCCACAGTGGCCGATGATTGGCTGCGCGTCCAGCTGCGCTAGCACTGCATGATCGACACATTCTGCTCGACGGACACAGCGTCCAGCAAACCATCTTCCTGGCCAAGCTGTTTCAATGGTATTTCAACCTTCAACTCCTGCTCATTCTGCCGTGGGCATGACTAGCCTTGCCTTGTTACTTTGTCTTGCATCTCGATTCGTCCTCCTGTTGAAATGAACGCCGCTGGCGCCGTTGCTAAACAAACGCCCCCGAGTCCCGCTCCCGCCCTGCAGACGAGGTTACCTTTTGTCCCTCCCCCACGCAAAGTCTACCAGAGCCTTCCTCCCTTGCCAACGTCCAATGGCCTCGATACCTCTCGAAACTACGCGACACGCGGGCTGCAGGGGTCCCCAGCTAACACTGATGCAGATCAGGGTGAATGCGACTCAATTTAGCAGAACCCTCAACAGACATCCAACCAACTTAATGCCAAACGGGATAGCCATGAATTCGTACCGTCCATGCCCACTTCCAGAGTTCCAAGATACTCGTACCCATCATGTCTAGCTCTCGGCGCAGGTCATCTCCTTGTGAATGCTCGAGATCCTCGTCCCGATAACGGTCCTTACTCGATACTGTGGTGGGGCAGACGGTTTCTATAAGATTGCGTTGAGAAAAATACAGACAAACAACCGCCTATGAGAAACAAAAGCCCATCGGCCGCCGCGCCGAAATCCTACACCTGCAAATGCATGCTCGCTCCTATACGAGTGCTCGCAAGCCCGCACGATAGGGTGACAAGGTGCGGCACAGCAAAAGGACAAGCAGGAGCCGAAAAGAAGAATGAGATGCATAAGTCCTGGGCATTGCGACGAGTGTGAATGTATTAAACATGCATATACGAGTATGTTTTTTCTGTTCATCATAGCCATGCCGAAATATAAACGTTGTAAATGATATCTCAATAATGCTCCTCTGGCAGATCTAAATCACGTGTCTGCTCCTTCATCGTCACAAAAGCTCATAATTGTCCACAGAGGTGGTCATCCTTCAGAGCTGAATGCCGACTGTCTATGGGGATCGCCGTGGAGGGCGTGGAAGTGGCGGGTGGGTGTGAGGCCTCGTGGCGTCTGGGCGAGGGACTCCTGTCGCCAGTCCAGCTAATGTGTTGGCGGCATCGCTCTCCGACCGATTGAGACCGGGTCGACCGTCATCGCGCCCTGGGTGGCGTAGTTGTAGGGGATCGGTGGCCCTGGGTCGTGGTTGGTCCATGGCACGGCCGAGATGTAGAAGAGTAGCGGTACCCATTGGGCCCGTTCGAGGAGGGGGCAGACTTCTCGAGCCCGGCCCCTGAGGGAACTCGGGTGGTCGTTCGTGAGACAGGATTGGCGGCAGCTGAGTCGGACTCAACTGTTCTCTGCCTGGACTGGGGAGGTGTATGGGAGCGTGGGAAGGCCTTGGTGTCTCTTGGTAACCTCGAAAGTCCGGCGGTCGATTCCTCCACGACGATTCCTGCATTGTTGGCGAGGGTAAAGTCGGCGGATAGGACAGGGCGTTTTGCCCGTGCGGGACACTACCAAAGGTAGGAGGGGGAGGGATCGAA
>WJFF01000078.1:127140-138923 GCA_011800825.1 Fonsecaea pugnacius | reverse complement strand
CAAGATCTTGGCAATTGTGCCTGATTGGTCCTTGAATTGCCGTTTGCCGATATGGAAGCGACGTGAACCAATCATCGGCATTTGAGCATCCCAATCCGGAACCAAGCGGCAATTGAATGTCGGGGTTTGCGCCGATGAGCATTTCAAAGTACATCGTATGAAATGGAGTACAGGGGTCGTGAATGAGGGAGAGAAGAGAAGACAAGAGAAGAGGATGGGCGTGGAAGAGATGACTTGTCAATGTAGATTCCCTGATGGGGGTCACTGGGACTCTGTATGCGCCCTTTGCTTGACAGCATCAAGAGAGAGAGGAAGACCCCAGTGACCCCCTAATCTGCCCCGTTACATAATAGTAAAGTCCACCTTCCAAATGGAGGCTCACGAAGTCCTTGATCGAGGTCTATAACAGCGGAGCCGGATTGACCATATTTCTTCTGTCGGCCTATGGAAGTCTACAAACTCCTAGACGGGAAAATCGGTGGCCGCGGATCCAAAGAGGGTTTAGCATATCCACAAACATTCATTTCTGTCCCGAATACCTACTGGCACGACTGAACACTGGGTGAGGATCATTCATCTCAAAGCACCACCAGACATACCTAGAAGGGAAGGATCTCGCCCATGAACACGGATCACTCCCAGGCATGACAGGCAAGTAGCCGCGAGAGCTGGCCCAACCTAGCCTCACCACCACCCTGGTCTCCCTGCCATATACTCGGGACGGGTACATATATCCGGATTGTTGCCCAAATGCGGGTAGTAGATGTTATGCCGAGTAATACGAGCACCTCATCCCTCGTATTCTTGTGTTCCCCAGAATCCCTCGGTCCTTATCTTTTGGCCCCTCCGATTCATGCCGTTTTCACGCGCAAATAACCTCTAACACTATGTCGACGTGCTAGATTGATCTATCCTCCAACTGTCCATGGCGACGAGGGCCCCATTAGCATGGAGCGAGTAACAGTCAAGAATGGCTTTTGAGTACTGAGGGAACGGGACATCTCACCAGAGCATCGTGTCGGCCTCGGAGCACAGAGTCAACCCGAAGCCTGCTTCAGAGATCCATTGGCAGCTTCCACCAATGGCTGCAGATCTTGAGCCTCTTCACAGCCGCCGTGTGGCCCCTCATTTAGAAGATTTTCGCCCTGAAAGTCGACATGGCCCCGTGGAGCTCGTGGTAGCACTGAGGACCTTGGACCAGTAAGATCCCCAAATCCTTCAAGGTATCCAGCGCGGCATTATGTAACCAATCCTCCAGCTCGTCAGGCTCGAAATCGGCAAGGATACAATGTAATCGTGACCCACAACCTCATTCAATCATGGGCCGACTTCCCCTAGGAACTCCCGTGATTCTCCATGCCTTGCTTCAAGGCGTCTGGATCTCGCCGTTGAGAGCTGAGATGGTGAATAGGAAGTAGATCATGCAACATTGCTTGCCCTCAGATGCAAATCCATTCTGAATCTTCCATGCTCAAGGTCCATATCCGAGAGCGCTTCGGCCAGCATCGATTCACCGTACCAACATGGCTTGAAAGGCGAAGCCATTGTCCTGAATTGGGGTCCATGAACCCATGTCCCACGCCGCGTCGCGGAGGGTTCGCGCGCAGCAATTGCCAACCATGCTTGTCGCCTCTGGGAGGCCTGTCAAGAGCTGGCCCATACACACGTGGACAGTCGGTTGCTTCTTGTCCCGAAAGCCAGAAGAGTGTTGTGGACATGCATCCCAATGCTAGAAATGTCTGTCATTATTGCTGTTAGACAGACTGACGTCCAAGACTGGCTTGTTCACGAATAGATATATGCTAAAACGTCCAGCGTCAGTCAATCCTCCCTTCTCATCGATAATTCCTCCTTCCCAAGATATCGACTTTCGCGACCGAGACTGTCGGACCGTCCTTCTCATGCTGATACCCTCCTTCTGGAGCCCTGTCTAAGGTGAGCCTGGAGCATGGGCATCAGGGTCAAGTCGAGTAGACTTCTGAAGCTATATCTCCAGGATTGGACATTCCAGAACGTCACGCCGGAATCAGGGCGCCCTGTCAAATCGTCAATGTCCATCATCTTGGACCCCAAGTGCTGCAAGCTGCCTCCTGAAAACGATGGATAGAAAAAATGGCCACTGTGGCCAGACGTATTTTCGGCACGGTTAATATATTTGCTGGACCAACCTGGCACGCTTGGATAGTCATTAATCCCGCAGTACTGGAGCTGGCAAGATCGGCGTAATGACAAAGTCCTAACATCGTCGAGGTTGGATTCTCTGCATAATTCCAACATGACATTAACCAGAAACGTCTCTTGACAGATCCAGTCCCTGTCACAAACGTTAAGGGAAAGTCAAAGAGCCCGAATTCGATCGAAAGCCCCCACAACTGATTTTCAGGCACTGGTGGCACCAGTGGCACCGAAATTCTTGCAGGTATTTCACGTATCCCTCAGAGTGTTTAGCTTATGTTTTGGAGGGGCCCGGTCCCGAGCGAGCCGGTCCCAGAGATACTGTAAATGGCACTGTCTAGCGAGAGGAGGGTGCCGCAGCAGTAGAGCAGGAATGCCTCGCCAACAGCTGTAAAGTCATTGCCATATGAGATGGTGCTCCATCTGTTCTTGGATGCCACGCCACCAGTTGGGCTTCGAAGATTCGTCGGACAGTGGTCTGGTGAAACAGTGCTTCACCGTATCAAAGTGTCTGGCGAGTTATGATCCCCTACCTGCTGGCCGTATTCGATATCCTAATCATGGTTGATACGTGTACATAAGATTGGCCGCCACCCACGTGCCGGTCACCTTATCTCTATGGAGCACTCTGCCTATATCAGACAAAGCCCGTAGTATGTGTCAGACACACATAGATGTCACTTATAATTTCTGAAGACGGCTCACCGGCCAGGGGCCGAGAAGAGTTTGGACCATTGGGCCGTCCCTCTCGGCACGCAATAATGGCAGCATTTCTCGAGGAGCGTGGTGTTCGTTCTTTGATCATGACCCACCGTTGGCGATTGGTGCTTTCAATACTCAGCATCGACTCGCTGCCAGTCGAATCCGGCCCCGAGGTGCCCGGGCTCTCTTATTCTTGCGCATCGGATGCCTAGCCTCGGTGCCTAGCTTAATCGGACGAGCCATGTCATCAAAGGGTGATGCTGAGCTTAAAATGTGCTAAGATACAACAAAAGCTTGAGTGATTTTCCGCCAATGTCCTGAGTCAGAGTGACGTTCTGATCAAAGGGGATCCATTCTGATGTCAAATGATATGCTTGAACCAGTAAATTATCCATACTTGTGCAGACATACGGCTAAGCGTGAAGAAAAGCTCGCTTGTGAGTATTTGTGTCGCAAGAAGAAGGTCTGAGTCTGGGGTTTTCTCTCCGAAGGCTCTGTGTTACCTATTTCGGGAATGTTGGACCAGCGAGGCCCGGTCTCGTCGATGGCTACGGACTAGGCCCAGCGGAGTTGGCGTGTTCGAGGATGGTTCCTTGGGTCCCTTCAGCCTTGTATTTGTTGTTTGTGTGGTAGGAACTTCAAACCCCGGGGGATACCATAATGCATGTTGACCGAGAGGAGTCTAGATTCGTCGCCATATCCATACCCATAGTCAGGCCTAGGAGAAAGACAAGGTCGGTTAATTGTTAGTCAAGTCCATCTTGCTGACTATCACTCGATTCGCCCGTAAGATGCATAAACCGGCGGGTGGCTTATAGCTTATAGTCGGCTTTCTGGAGGACAGAGAACATATCGCCTCTATACGTGAGTAGCGGATCGCATCCCTCCGCCCAGCCAATTGTAAGTGTAAACGCAATGCGCCATGCTGACCAGGTATTGGGGCAAATGTTGCACCTTCGGCCTCCCAAAATCAGTATCAGTTTGCTGTCGAGTTCAGGTTTTCAAGGCTGCAATCCCCCGCTTCCAATTGATTGTCCTCTGCTCTTCAAAGACAATTTCATTAGTTCAAGCACGGGTGCCTAAGACTTCAGTGTTAGCCTCACGCGGTTTCCGCTTAGACTGAGGAGCCATTTTCACATCTCTGACAATAAGGAACCCGGCACGAAAATGCCAATCGGTAGACCTCGCATACCTGGCACTGACGCGGAAAGAGCAGAGGCACGGAGGAGCAAAGTCCGTGCGTAAGTGTGACATGGGCATTTTTGATGTGGTCAACACTTATACTGACAGTGCACTCTGTCAAGCAACGTTCAAGCATTTAGAAGGCGCCAGAAAGAGAAGCAAATCGCAGAGCAGGCATTCCGGTTACAGGCTAGGGAAGATGGCCTGGTCCAGAAGCACAAATCCCTTGCACGCCAGCAGCCATCGATCGACGCCAACGCCTATAGCTGTCCGAGGGCCTGTGATCCTTCTTTGTTTCCTGCAGAAGATGCTGAATTCTGGTTGTGGGCCATTCCCTCGGAAATGGGTGCAAGGCTTGTGGGTTCGACTTACCATGTCGCATTCGTCCAGGATCTCAAGAATAGGTTGGTTACACTTCGAACGCTGCGCGAGCGAGCAAATAACAGAGCTGGACAACATCTGTCAATATGCTGTTCGGCATGGGTTACAACTGTAACCCTCGAAATGGACAGGCCTGAAACCGGAGTCTTGATGGAAGCTCTTTTAGCTGCGTCTCTGGCCAAAATTGGCAAAGACCGCCATGAACCAGATATGGTCATGCAAGCCGCCTATATGCAGACCCGCGCATTGCAAAGGCTGCGATGTTCGTTGAAGAGATATGAAGAAGGCGATAGGGAAATCTCGTCCACAGTATTGTCTTCAACAGCACTGATCTGTGCCATGTCGGAGCTGATAGCCAACAAGTCCTGGGACAACTTTAATTGTCATCTGCTGGGAGTGGGGGCATTGATATTCCATGGCGGCACCGAAGTAGGTGTTCTCGTCGTCTTTCGAAATACATACCCCGCAGTACTGACCATACACCTTCGTGAATGATAGGGTCTGGACCAGCAGTCTTCCCAGAGACATTTTTACGGGTATCGTGCATTGCAAACACCGTTTTTGTTCATGGGCCGGCAACAAACGTTCCTGTCCGAGCCGCAATGGATCGACTTCCCATGGAAAGAAGGGGTGGATCTCGCTCAACAACCCCTGCACTCGATGCTCGATATTGCCCTCAAGGCTTTACCAGAAATTGTCAAGCAGGAATCGATCAAGAGTTGTAGCCTATCCGACCTCAAGGCGAGATATGAAACGGCGTCCGCGATAGTCGAGGAATTGAATGGCTGGGAGCGTCAGCTGCAATCACAACAAGAAAGTTCTCTATACACCAAAGTCATGGCCAGCTGGGGAGGTGTGTTCGAGCGTCGCCTCCACTTTTCCAACTCTTCGATTGCCCTTGCATTTGCCATGTACACGGCCGTGAGAGTATATGTGGCGACGCTTATCGCCGACCTCTCGGATGAAATGACTTCCCATGCGCTCACAACTGATATAGACAGAAGCTCAGCTGTGCTGGAGGCATTGCGGTGGGCACGGCTTGCCTGCCAGAGCCTCGAGTACTTCCACACTGGCGAGTCCCAGGTTTCTGGGCGGATTGATACGCTGTGGCCACTTGAGAGCGCCTGGGAGCTCTTTTCAAAGCTGGAGAGAGAAGGGTCCGTCGACGTCTCGCGAGAGATTGCCTGGTGTCGGTCCGCAGCTGAACGGTACGCAAAGCTTGGGATTCCTCCCTTCCAATGGCGATAACACAAGCGAGGGATGGGAAAGGAGAATGCCGACTTGGGAATGGTGTTTCCCAAGTCTGTTTCCACAGCTGGTGCAACATCCCCTCCCCTTTTCTTGACCGAAACCGTCCGAGGACGCAACCAAGGCTGAAACTCGATTCGAGGAGAGCACCAGGTTCAGGGCAGTGCTGTCGGAGGAGCGAACCGGAGCATCCAGAGCCTCGTGGAGTCCTGAGATGATCGAGGCAGATCCGAAGTCGGAGGAATTTCCTTTATGGGTGAACGCATGCTAGTCATGTTGAGATGTTGGGATATCACGATGTCGCCTCATGTTGAGCTCAGCCACGGAGGTGGCGAGGAAGTGTGGCGTCGGTCTGATTCACGTGACCATACTGACCAAATCACTGTGGCTGGTGACGGGTGTCGAAGTCTGCCAACCACCCAACCCACTCGCTGCCTGCATTCCAGCCATTCGAAAACCCTTTAATTCCAGCCCATCCTCATGGTGGTACAGTACGAAAAGCGCTGTCTTCCGCGAGCCAGTGGCGGCTGCATCCTCCACCCAACCTGAGACTCAAGTTCCCCTCCGCCGGTCTCCGCAAGAATGCCATCGTGGTGATCCAGGGCAATAAATGACGGAGGTCAAGAAGAACAAGACCGAAGCCAAGGATTCTGAGGAGGAGTTGGACGTTTGGGACTTCTTGTCCACACACAAATTGCTGGGCAAGACTTGGTTCAGGCTTGGAATTCACGGTCAGCTTTTCGCCGCTACGGCAGATGGCAGGAGTATGACCAACGGTGGAAGAGGTAGAGGATCGCCAGACACAGACTTCTATCTGCAGAAGCTTGGGAAGTGGAATCCCCTTGATATAACAATGGGGAACTTGTTGGCTCTACGTTTAGGGAATAGTGCCTTATGCAGGATTGGACCATACAAAGGCGCAGGCTGATGATGATGATCCATGCTTGTATCCCACACCTTTTCAGGGGCCTCACCTAGTTGAACCTCTCGAGGTGATGGGGATGCGCATAAGAACTTGAACATCATGGATGAGCTTTCATATATCCACACGGGCGCTGCTCTTGTACCTCTTGACTTTTCTGCTGTCCGGGCGCCTCATCAAACGCCGATCACATGTGTCACCCCTCGTTGAGTGGCCCAATTCGCAATGTTTGTCTCTGCCCAGAATGTGCCTATCTGCACTGCCTCAATCTGGGCAACGTCAAGACTCTTCATCCACCACAATCTGCTCCAGTTCTGCATGCGCCGAGCAAGTCGCAAACCATGGCATTTCCATCTGGGCAGAGTTTTCCTCTGCTCTCATTTGTAATTTGTGAAATCGCCTCATCATCACCCGGTTGGTGCCTTACTCCTCACCCGACACCTCATAAGCCACGCTTTTGCCTATAATACAAGGCTGTGTGCAGCGCATGCGTCCAACTTGTTGCCTGTCTGCCACCGACTCTACGCCAGCCCACCTCCAGATCTGAGCGGCCTGCTCAGCCATCAGTGTTCGCAATGGAGGGGACAAATTCGCCGCCTCCATCGCCGCCAAAGATTACACTTGATACATCGGTAAGCCCTCTCAATAAATAATGGCGATTGTGTTGTGTTTCAGAATCTCTGACCTTTTCGGCCTCAGAATTTATCAGGGCAGCATCGGGCCGAATCATCAAATACTTGGGTAACGTTACCGAGTCACCAAAGGGGACTGAGCATGTCCACACCTCCCCAAACCGCCATAGACGACAGCGCATATCTATCGCCCACTTCTCCTGAGCGCAGAGCACAATACGATGGGTCAACTCTCAATTCTAGGTCGGGCTCTTTCGCTTCGGGCGAGACTGCGACACGATTCCGATCAAATTCAGGTATATCAGCTGGTTCCACTACTACATTCCACTCCAAATCTAGCCTCGAGTTTGAACCCCCCGAAGAAGCCTTACGAGCCGACAAGGGAGACGAAAGGGACTTCGATGTCCCCAATAATCCCTTTGCCTTCTCCCCGGGTCAACTGAACAAGCTTCTGAACCCAAAATCACTGTCGGCCTACAAGGCACTAGGAGGTTTGAGGGGCATCGAAAGAGGTCTGCGTACCAGTATCTCAGCTGGATTGTCAGTGGACGAAAGCCGCCTCGAGGGACAAGTCTCTTTCGAAGAAGCGGTTGCTGCTGGGTCCGGCCATGAAGGACTGTCAGAAGTCAAGCTGGACAGATCGGAATCAAATGGCAGTGTGGGCCAGCGCGAAGTCAAGGGCCAATTTGAAGACCGCCTACGCGTCTTCCGAGACAACCGACTCCCGGAGCGAAAGCCAGACAGCATCCTTGTGCTCATCTGGCGAGCATACAACGACAAAATCCTTATTCTCCTCACCATCGCCGCTGTGATTTCTCTAGCTTTGGGTATTTACGAGACTGTTGACGGAGGCTCGGGTGTCGACTGGGTCGAAGGAGTTGCCATCTGCGTTGCCATCCTCATTGTAGTCATTGTTGGGGCAGCCAACGATTGGCAGAAGGAACGTCAGTTCGTCAAACTGAACAAACGGGTATGTCCACTGTTCCTGTCCAACAACATCCGAGCAGCTTGTTCTAACCTCGCTAAATAGAAAGACGACCGTGAAGTCAAAGTCATCCGATCGGGCAAGTCGATACAAGTTTCGGTTCACGACATCACAGCTGGAGATGTCCTTCATCTAGAACCCGGCGATGCTGTTCCAGCAGATGGGATCTTCATCTCTGGACATGGCGTCAAATGCGACGAATCTTCTGCAACAGGAGAATCGGATCAGATGAAAAAGACCCCGGGCGAGGAAGTGTGGCAACGCATTCAGGACGGAACGGCGACTAACAAGCTTGACCCTTTCATCATCAGCGGTTCTAAAGTTCTCGAGGGCGTTGGTACCTACCTCGTCACCAGCGTCGGGGTGAATAGCTCCTACGGCAAGATCTTAATGAGCCTCCAGACCGACAATGAACCAACCCCTTTACAGGTGAAACTGGGCAGATTGGCCAATTGGATCGGAGGCCTTGGCTCCTCCGCCGCAGGACTTCTTTTCTTCGTTCTTCTCATCAAGTTTCTTGCTCACCTTTCTGAGGATACCCGACCCGGGGCCGAGAAGGCTCAAGCCTTCCTGGACATCCTTATTGTCGCAATTACAGTCATTGTTGTTGCCGTTCCCGAAGGGCTACCCTTGGCGGTTACGTTAGCTTTGGCCTTCGCCACTACCAGAATGCTGAAGGAGAACAATCTCGTGCGAGTTCTTCGTGCCTGTGAGACCATGGGCAATGCGACGACCATCTGTTCGGACAAGACCGGCACCTTGACTCAAAACAAGATGACTGTGGTTGCTGGGACCATCGGAACCAAGGAGAAGTTCGCCACGTCACAATCAGTCGAGACAAATGACACGGCCTCATTCACGACCATGTTCAGCAACCTGACCGCTGAGATCAAGGAGCTGCTCCGACTCTCCATCACCCTCAACAGCACAGCTTTTGAAGGCGAAGAGAAGGGCGTGCCCACTTTCATTGGTTCCAAGACCGAGGTTGCATTGCTCACTCTGGCAAAGGAGCATCTGGGTCTTGACAATTTGGCCACTGAACGATCGAGCTACAAGGTCAAACAGCTGATTCCCTTCGACTCGGCTCGCAAGTGCATGGGGATAGTCATCAAATACAACGGCGTCTACCGGCTTCTCGTCAAGGGAGCTGCGGAGATCATGCTTGCCAAATCCGTCAAGGCTATTTCCGATGTCTACGAGAAGCAATACGCAGTTACGGAATTGACTGCCGAGCAAAAGGAACAGATAGCCAGCATCATCGATGAATACGCACGGCACTCACTCCGCACCATTGGCATGCTATACAAGGACTTCCCTCAATGGCCACCTGCCGGCGCGAAGTCCCTGGAGGAAGACGCCAAGATGGCTGACTTTGACGACATCTTCCATGACATGACTTGGATTGGCGTCGTCGGTATTCACGATCCTCTGCGGGAGGGTGTGGTCGAAGCCGTGGCACAATGTCAACATTCGGGCGTGGTGGTACGCATGGTCACTGGCGACAATGTCACCACTGCACGTGCGATCGCCACTGAATGCGGTATCCTCCGTGAGGACGAAGACGGAGTCGTGATGGAGGGTCCCAAGTTCCGCCAGCTCTCTGATGAAGAGATGGACAGGATCCTGCCACGCCTCCGTGTCTTGGCTCGTTCGTCGCCCGAGGACAAGCGCATACTTGTCAGTCGACTTAAGCATTTGGGCGAGACAGTCGCAGTAACTGGAGATGGTACCAACGACGGGCCTGCCCTGAAGATGGCCGACGTCGGCTTCAGCATGGGTATCGCGGGCACGGAAGTTGCCAAAGAGGCCTCGTCCATCATTCTACTCGACGACAACTTCTCGTCGACAATCACTGCTCTTATGTGGGGTCGGGCCGTCAACGACGCGGTGAAGAAGTTCCTGCAATTTCAGATCACGGTCAATATCACTGCAGTGATACTCACTTTCGTGTCGGCTGTCGCTAGCGAATCGAACCACTCGGTTCTCACGGCCGTTCAACTTCTCTGGGTCAACCTCATCATGGACACTCTTGCTGCTCTGGCGCTGGCGACCGATCCACCCACCAAGAAGATATTGGACCGTCCACCACAGCCCAAGTCCGAGGCTCTCATTACCATCAATATGTGGAAGATGATCATTGGACAAGCGATCTATCAGCTGATTGTCACCTTTACTTTGTACTTTGCGGGCATGTCGATTTTGAGCTATGGTCCCGAACAGCGGAAAGAACTGGACACGATCGTCTTCAACGCGTTTGTCTGGATGCAGGTCTTCAACGAATTGAACAACCGGCGCTTGGACAACAAGTTCAACATCTTTGAGAATGTCCATCGCAACTACTGGTTTATCGGCATCAACTGTATCATGGTCGGAGGCCAGATTATGATCATCTTCGTTGGTGGGACTGCTTTCAGCATTACTTCGCTCGACGGTCCTCAGTGGGCAATTTCGCTACTGGTTGCTCTACCTTGTCTGCTGTGGGGTGTCTTGGTTCGATGCTTCCCTGACGCCTGGTTCGCAGTCGTCTTCAACGGAGTGGTCAACAGTGTCGCCTTCGTCCTCCGCCCGGTCTGGAGGGGCCTTTCTATCATCTTTCATCCAGTCGCACAGGTCTTTCGTGTTATTGCACGGTTTACTGGGCGTGCAGTACGCAAAGTCACTCGGCGGAATACTGCTGATCAAGAAGATGCACCAGCGCCGGTTGACGAAGAGCGTCCTTCTCCAGTCGTCGCGGAGAAGCAGCCAGCGGCCGTCCATGGATCGACAGCCTCCCCTTCGACGATGAAGCATAATGACGATTATACGACCCCACCGTCCGACTGGAACAGTGGTGCAACTGAGATGAAAGATATTCCTGTGCCGTCTGTGTCGATCACCGGACCCAGCTGAGCGATGCTTTGCCCGATAATCTATGCCTCATGTACACATACTATAGCCCGGGTCTTTCGTTTGTCGTCTATATATTCTGGATTACAGTTCATATCGGCGTTGGCTTTGGGGGAGTTTATACAATACATCGAAAAAAAATGGCGCCATCTGACGGCACTGGGAAGCCTCTTCTCCTCATGGATATTACGACGTTGGGATGTTTGCATGTTTACAATTTTTTTTGGAAGTTTAGGTGGATGTTTACATGTCCTTTTGGCCGGACTGGACGTTCTGGGTGGGAGTTAGAGTATCATCATTGGCGGTGTTCTGTGTTGGGTTTGGGCTTTTGTTATTATCTGTTGGTAAGGGGCCAACGGTGTTTGTCTGCGAGGCAAAAGTCGTTTTCTGACTGAGATCGAGTATATCGAGTATGTGGTCAAAAGTGACATACATAACATGTCTACCTGCCCCCCTACTCAAGTACCCACGGTACCTACCTACCACTTGAGATGGTCGTACGTATGTACTGACTGTACTCATTGAGCGAAAACATACACCTATAAGCCATGCAATGCACAACTGACACAACTTTGCGTTTTTTCCTGCTTGATTTTTCTTTCCCCCGCAGTCGTTGGTGTGGTACTTTGTACCTCGTAGAGTTCAGCGAAGCAGGGAGGTCAGTATCCAT
>WJFF01000078.1:111425-122736 GCA_011800825.1 Fonsecaea pugnacius | reverse complement strand
TCTCCGGACATTTTGTGCAAGACTGGTCCTCGCTGGCCGGAACGCAGGATGTGGCTGTTGATCTGGCTGAGAAGGGAAACAGGAATACGGACGGAAGAAGAGATTGCGAGATTGGAAGCCTTTCTACGCCGCGATTGGCTTGTCTGCCCGTACGAGGACTGGTAGAGGCTGGCTGCAAGTCATGATTGACCCTGGAAACAACTTTTATGCATAATCATCCAGAGAGAGTTTTTCTCGTCCATCACACAAGGCAGAAACATTTCATGGGCTTTTGTTGTTACAAGATGGCACGGCATGTGGCCTGCCTTAAAACAGCCTGTGAAGTATGTACCGAGTCCTCCGTACCGTGTCTGGAGCTGCAGCCTCTTTGCTAGCCTACCCACTATACAAGCACCAGGGTACATGCTCGTCGTTGACTTACGGCTCGAAACTTGGAAGTAGGAGGTTGAGCTGCATGACTTCCTTTCTCTATGACGGCCACATATCATGCAGACAAGTACCATTCCATGAGCACCCGTAAACTTTAATCTTTCTCTGTGTCTCTCTCAGCTCACGGTTTGTCTTTCCGTGCGCATACCGGACTGAATACGAGAATGGCTGGCGGCAAGTTTCCAGGGACCAAAATGTCACCATAATTGACCACCATCACACGCCATCATCAATCCCTCCAGTCGGCATCTTGGTATACTAATAAGAGGAGGGGAATGGGAGTCGCCGAGACGCGCAAAATTGAACTGAAATCTTACCGCAGCGACGACCAAGCACAAGGTATGCGGATTCGATGATGATGCGATGTCGAGTTCCTCGTCGAACGTAGCTCAATTCAAAACCACAGCCGTGCCAAAGCAGCCGCAAGGCAAAGGGAACGGAAAAGAGGCGGGGAGGGGCAGAGCCCAAGCGACAGCCTTGGTGGAGATTTGTTGTTAGGCTCATCGCTCGCTCATCTGTTGTTGGTAGGTATGGAGTCCAATGGGCGCCAAGGGCCGGCAGGGCACAGGCCCCCAGGCCCCAGGTCACAGCTTCGGGCACCGCTCAGGCCCTCCAGATGTGCGATTTGCTGGCAGTTACTGGCATTTGCTGGCCCCTGCACGCCCCCTGTTGGCCCCCAGTAGTGGCAAGTGAGTGGACTTGTTGCTAAAATTGAGTCCGTAGCGCATCGTTCTAGTGGATCCCGTTGGCCTGTTGGCCTGCGCCGCAATCTTGATCCCTGGTCCCTCCCCCCTTCGGCCCCCTTGGCCAACCTCGCTGCCTCGCCCTGGATCTGCCCCTGTTTTGGCCGCCTCTCCACGGACTTTGTCGTCCGACCCTCCGAACTAGCGGGCGCCCTGTGCCTCACTGCCTGTCACTAGCTTGTTCCTGGCATGGTGGTGGACTTTGTGGACTTGATCAACCAATCCGCTGGGCCCCTTAATCTTTTGGCTCAAAAGAGGCTGAAGTTGGATTGGCCCGTCGACCATGAGGAAGTAAAACGTCATACTAGGCTATACGACTATTTCACCACCTCCGCGATCAGATGGTTCTCATCCATGCCTACCATGATAGCTGCTTGTAGTAATTAGCCGTTGAACACTCTTCTCTAGTCGGCATGTTATACCTCCTTGATCGATATCAAGGGAGATAACGGTAGAGGGTGCGCACATTCCTCTGTAGCAATATCAATCAATAAACATGGTCGACTTCCCCTCCCCTCCTCCCCCTGAGCAACAATCGATTCTCAGCACGTCTCAGCAGGTCCCAGACTCGCCACTAATCTCCTCTCTCGCATGCAATTTCTCAGCGACGCCTTGGCGCTCCTACCACTTACCACGCGCCCACCCATATGATGCTCCTTTTGGACTGAGGTGACAATATTGTGGTCATGTTTGAGCCTTTGAGGAGCCATTTCCACCTCTTTTGGTGAAATTGACGCAGAGCTGAAGCTTCGAGAACGATGGATCACAATACCGTTTCTCTTTTCTCGCTCGGCCGGTTTGCTTGTCGCAGAGGGTCCACGCTCACTCTGGTTTGTTTGTTCGCCAGATGGTTGAATTGGTCTCGCATCCTACGCACTAAAATCCTCCCCTCGGCCAGCAAACGGCCTCATGGTTCAACCCACCCAACGTGCCAGCCAGGAATCCGCTAGCCCTACGAGGACCCAAGCACTTGTGCTCATGCTCGTAGGCATACTCCGTAGTAGCACAGTGGCACAATCGCTTCTTGCCCACGATATTATCGCCCTTATCAGTCTATCGGCGCCAGGTGCTTTATTCGTACACGGCAGATGGCCTGCAACCGATGAAATTTCCCAGTAACAACAACCGACCCGGTGATTATCGGCCCAATGCAAATCTTCGTCAGCATGTGTGGGGAATTTCGTCCCTTGTCGCTTTGGTTGACTTCTCGATTTATTCTCCGTCTGGTTGGTTTGTGCCTTTGCGTTGATACATGTAGACAATATTTGGACACAAGCGCGATTCCTT
Organism: Fonsecaea pugnacius; assembly: GCA_011800825.1. Taxonomy (NCBI): domain Eukaryota; kingdom Fungi; phylum Ascomycota; class Eurotiomycetes; order Chaetothyriales; family Herpotrichiellaceae; genus Fonsecaea; species Fonsecaea pugnacius. The sequence goes on along the minus strand of WJFF01000078.1, from coordinate 120,277 downwards.
CATGGACAGCCAGCTGATTGCTGGGCTAGCCGATTAAGCTTCATTCCCTATCCCACCTCAGAAAACTTGCCCGAAGTGTCTGAGCAAAGTGTCAAAGGGAGAGTACCCCTTCACCTTGCCGGTAGGCCGATACAAGGCGCCCCCACGAATGTTCTGGTGGTCTTCGAACCTGACACCTGGCCCCAAAAACGTGGAAACCCCTCTGCCAGCTCCTGGGCCACAGAAATCGACCTCGGTGGATGTTTAAGGCTGGAACAGGAGTGTGCGGCTAATGAAAACGTCCCTCAGATTTCCTTTTAATAGCAGTTCCCCGCAATACCAAGCAAGCAGGTACTGCACACTGACACTTTCTTACTGAGGGGGACGGAGCCGGTGAAAATGAACAAGTTGACACAGAGATGTGACCACCAGCTGAACCGATGCCGGCACGATGGTGTTAGGCGGGAGCATCCACCAAGCGGCGTCTGGAGGTATCGGCCGATGCCAACAGACAAGGTTCCCATGTGCATCTTGAAGGAATGCCGCTTAAAAGCGCAGGCGGCTGAATCTGTTTAGTCCGATGATGCCTATAAAAAGACATCGCCCAGACTCAAAAGGGATGCCGGAGCATATCGGCAATGCTCGTGGTGCTACCCAAGTTTCCTTTTGAGTACGAGGTTATGATGCAGGATTCAAGTCTTTTGCAGCATGTTTCCTGCATCAATTCTTGATTCACCATCGGGCTCTGGTGAGCTGCAGGAACCGTTGGTTTGACAGACTGACCTGATAGGCGAGCTCTACCACTGGTGCCTTAGGCCATTGCAACCCCTAGACGGTTGAGCCCAGCTGAACAAGCTAGGGTCTGCATATAAGCCCGAACGTGCGTCTGCTGATTCAATGTGCCCTGTACAGAGTTGTTGCACGGCGCATTCCCTCAAGGAAATAAATCTTCAGCTTGCTGATTTCATTTGTCATTGACTGCAGGGCCGCACGGCCGGCCTCTCGCGTATGCTTGAATCTGTCAGTCATTTGCGTCCAACCTCTCACTTTTGAGCTTGGCACTCCGAGCCCTAGCAATGGCAAGTCCGTTGCCAAATGAGGCATTCACATGACCACTTTGGCTTCTGCCTTTCCCCAGACTTGCAGACTTGCTTATCTTGAGAGGAGTCGAGATCGATATTCCGACACTCTACCGAGTACGAGGTACCTTTTCGTGGATCCTGGTATGTTTATTGAAACACAATCCTGCCAAAGGCCTTCTTTCGGGCTCCAATGTGGAGCTAATAGTTGTCTCCGTGTTATCGCTATCTTTGTGCCTTCTAGTCGTTATCGGTGGGGGAACCTCAGCTTCGGCAGGCTGTAGTCCATTTGACCTCTTTCGATTTACCACCTTGTATAGAGGAACTTGTAGCAACACTGTCCGAGGCAATTATCCAAGGGAGGTCGCAGGCGCTGCAAGTTCGCATTGGTAATCAACCCTGCTCCTTTAAGTTCCGTAGATCCCTTGCACGCAACCACTGAATCGATCACATTCCCCCAGCCTTCCATCAGAGTTCGAGGTTAAACGCGGGTCTCCCAAGGCTTTCAATGCAGGGAAGTAAAACAATTCAAATCATGAATCATTTTGTAGGAATGCAGATAATGCGCTGTTGTCAAAGCTCTGCATTGTTCCAGGTCCTTAGGTCGAGTCTCCATAGTGGCTGAACTCCACAGTCCATGAGGAAGAACAGTAGTTCGCAGCCTACATGGCAGCTCGCTAATTCCTCAGGCTTGAAAAAAAATTCGAAGAGGGGTTTTGACAGGCGCGGATTGCATTCAAGTCGTTCTTCCAGAATCGGAGGAGCCATATCGTCACCGGTAGGTATTCGTTGGTTGTTGGTTCTGGATCTTCCCGCGCTTCTGCTAAGTAGATCCCCTGCAACCCAAAATCGTCTCTACGAGGCTCCCAGCCACCTGATATTCGAGTTCCCACTCGAACGCAGAAAAAAGCTTCATTATGTCTGAGTTTTTTCCAGCCATCTGCTTTATTATTTTGCAACAGGCGCAAAGCCTGGCACCAGGGAGTCGGCATGGGCCTTCTGCCCATCGAGGGAAAAATTGCCTGCTCGCACGACCTGGATTTGAGACACGGAGTAAGCGCTCGGCACCATGAATTGGATCGACAGCTTTCTTCTTCATGGGTCTGGCAAGTCTCATGCCAGTCATAAGCCCGCTAAGGCAAGAGGAAAGGATCCTGCCTGGTCAGGCCTCTGTGGCATGAGTGGGCTTGAAGGAGTTTCTTTTGTGGCGTCCAGCCCACCAGCCCGACTGTATTTGCAATCGTGTTCATGTCAAGGCACGGCAACGCCAGCGTAAAGACAAGTCTGTGCATATCCTGATTGCCATTGACAGGGGCGTCTGTGTGGAAGAACCCAGGTGGGGGGTTATAAATCTGACGCCCGATTCAAAGTGGCGGGTGAAGTCGCGTTTTGGAAACGCGGTTGTGGTATTGCGTCGGGACATTGAGAAAGATCACAGTGAGTAGCAGCTTCTGCTGAGACACGAAGTCGCTTCACTGCGGTTTCAGCACATTCCCATGTCCGTCTGTATCCCTGTTTGCCCTCCAAACGCCCTCTTCGACTTCACCGGTATCTGCGAACCACTCTCGCTTCCAGATCTCTGCTCGAGCCTTGACTCTTTCCAGGATCTCTTCGGCGCCTGCCCAGCCACTGGCACGGTGCCCGCTACTCACGCTAACGGCAATGCTCTCTTCTTCAACCTTGACTTCACCCAGACGGTGGACGATGACCACCTTCTCTAGCCCATGCTTTTTCTGCACGTCCTCGGCAATAGCGTAGAGAGACTTGAGGGCGAGAGAAGGATACGCAGAATATGAGAGGCGAGAGACTGGGCGATGGTCAAAGCTGTTGCGGGTGGTGCCCAGAAACAGAACGTTGGCGCCCGCAGTAGGTGAACGGGTGAATCGCAAGTAGGATGGAATATCGAGAGGGTCGTAGACGAGAGAGATATAGATGGTGTCAGAGGAGAGGGTTTTGGGAAAGTTAGAGGGGTCGAGGGAAGAGGTTGTCGCAGTACTGGCAGACGAGGTCTGCGTCGAGGACGAATCGGTCCCGTTGGTCAAGGGTGCTAAGATGTCTGCGGGCATGCTTGTTCCGATGTGAGGTGAGGTTCTGCTAAAGAGCGGGAAACAACTGTTCTTTGTCAACGCTCGTCAACTTCACTGGTATCTGATGTTCAACTTGTGCATTTATTGTAGAATCATGTTGAGAATGTGGCATGTCAAGTCTTTGAACGCCTCAAGTTACATGCGGTCAAAAGTTCTGGCTAATAACCGGAACAATGGGAGTGGCATCTTCTCCAACATCGAAGTGTGTTCACGACTGCGTCGCCGATACGTCATATCGGTCCAATACTTTGGTAGTTTTCCATCCCACCATTTCAATTCACCACCAGACACCTCGCTCTTTCACGACTCGACTCAACTCACGCGTGTATTTCTCACGCCTGTACCCGTGTATGCGAGTCAGCAACATCAGACACCAATGAAGTTGGCTCCCTGCGATTTTCATCCCGTTCCTTGCCAGCGAATACCTGATGTTTAGACCACCCGTGACCACCCAACCACGCCCTCGCGTCAACGTGAGGCGACTGCGCCGTGTCCTTTGATTCGCTACCCAAAGAATGCAACTTCGCATCCCGGCCAAAACTCTCCCCCCACACACAAGAGGACAAGGAAAATTCCAAAGCACAAAAAATAATTCCGAATCTTGCAAAAAACATCGGTTTGGGCCCTCTTCAATGGAGCCACGTCTATGTCTCACCGCCTGCCATTTCTTCCCTTGTTTTCCACTCATACGGATCAAATTGAGGTGTTTGTGTGTCTAAGACCTCGCGTGCATACAGATTGTCCCAAACAAGAAATCAGAGTTGCCTAATGAAGAACTTCGTGACCCAGGAACAAGAATGAAGTGGCTGGTAAGCAATGGGATTGGTCGTTGAGTATATGCAAGATGGGAGACGGCGTCATCTTGATTCTCTGTCTTGTCAGGCCCAGATAGTGGACATGGAGACCAACATACGGTCCTCATACACATGTCTATGTTATTTCCCATTTGCTTTTGTTCGATTGCGCTTTTATTTTTGGTGATACATCTCTCTACTTCCCATCATGAACATTGAGGTACAGTCTTTCAGAAGTGGAGTTTTTGTTACAACATTACCCTCTCCCATTGCCATGCTGTGCAGACTTCAACACTAGACGCAGCCATCTCTCAATTCATTAGTTACCACTAGGAGCCACCTCTTTCTTCTCAAGGTAGGGCAGCGGTGTCGTATCAATCGGCTTCCTCTCTCTTCTCCAATCCCTGATGTGCTGGAGGACAATGGCCGCCGCACTTTCTGGCGTGTCTTGCCTTCCAATACACTCGACAAAGTCACCTTCGGGATCCATCACGTAAAAGTATATGCTGTGATCCACCAAGTAATCTTCTTCGCCCGGCTTCAGCTCTGGCGGCGTGGAGAAATACACCCGATATTGTTTGCACACGTCCTTGGTTTGTTGCCATGTACCAACCAAACCGAGGATCGCGGGGTGGAATTCGGCCAAGTATGCTTTGAGGACATCGGGAGTGTCGCGGTTAGGATCGCAGGAGATAAATATCGGCCGTACTGTGTTTGGGGCTCTCTCTTGGATAATTTCGAGGGCTTCACCCATCTTGTCAAGCTCGTCGGGGCAGATGTCGGGACAATGGCTAAAGCCGAAATATATCTACCAGCAAAAATATACGTGTCAGTCTCAAGAGGTCTTCAAACATTGACCCGGGAGTGCGGACATACGAGTGAATATTTGCCCAACAAATCCTTGTCTGTGAAATCATTGCCGTCGACATCTTTCAATGCGAACGGGCCGCCGACCTTCGGCTTCCCGTAACCTTTGCTCATCTCGACGATCCTCTTGCGTTCCAACCGTTTCTTCTCGAACTGAAAATAAAATATCATGCCTGCGCCGACGCCGACAAAGAGCGCCGCTGATCTGAATGAGAATGGCTGCACATGGCAAGCGTCAGAGGAAGTAACGTACCCCGGATAAAGATACGTACGCCTGTGCGATGGTACAATCTGTCTCCCATTCTCAATCTCGAGCTTGACGAGGAGAAAGGCCGCATCTGTAGACATTGAGACGGCGGGCCATGTCGTCGTGGCTGCTGCGACTGGACAGAAGATGGCTTAACTCGGGCTTGCGCCGTCTGCAGGTGAATCAATCTGCATTTACTGGAGGCCAGAGGAGTGGCCAGCCTCTGAACAGCTCGCTGCAAGGGAGGCATATGGCCAGGCATTGGATTGATGGGTTGACAGTGAAATACAAGAACTGCGTTGGTGATGGGTGGACTGACTAGAGCAACTTTCTATGGCATATGGCAAGCGGATGTCCAACACGGTGCCCGAAACGGCGGAGTAGAAGAGTTGTAAGCGCAGTTCGCCCACGGTCACGTGACACCGCAAAAACTTACCATAAACCTACCATTCGTGTCCCATGGGCTTTGGAGCTCCTTTTCTAATGACCACCACAAGCTCGGAGAAATAGAGTGAGATGTTTGGTACGTGGCATCAGGTGAAGCGTCAAAGTCAAGATCATACGTGAAGTTCTAGGCCACCCCAGCACGACCCGACCTCTATGCCTACACCCTCCCACACCGTGTCCCCGGGTCGAATATGGACCTACAAAAGAGCATCTTCCCATTCTACTCTTCTTACACGAGTGATTTAGACAGGATCCCGACATCACCTATGGTCACTTGTCAGAACAAACGTTCTGGGCATTGCGCCACAGCCTCAATTCCCAGATATAGCGAGTGATGGACGAAGACTCAATGAGCACATATCCTCATATACACAGATTCCCTCCGTGGTCATTCCCACCATGTCCGGTGGTCGTCTCGTGCATGCGGTCATTCTAACTCTGTACCGTTGGCCTTCCTTCTCGGATTGCGACATCTGGCACGATGGGATGCTTGTTCTCGTCCTGTCCCGCTACAGGCGGCGGCACATACTCCTTCCTCCCAGCCTTGTGGACACGACCATTGATCATAATGACATTCAACTTGCTGTGATCCTGGAGGATGTCAATGTTGTCAATCGGGTTGCCGTCAACGAGGATGCAGTCTGCGTAATTGCCTTCCTTGATCTGGCCCATCTCATCGGCTCGCATCATGACCTTGGCCACACCGTAGGTGGCGGCAATAATGGATTCGTGGGCAGTAAACCCCATCAAATTCTTGAAATGAGCCAGGTCGCGAGCATATGTTCCGTGAGGAGTCCATGCAAATCCATAGTCACTAACGAGTGGGAGCTTAGCGGTCGTGCGACCAGATGGTGGATCGAGAGAATCAGAGTATACTTACCCACCAGGAAGGACTACGATGCCTCTCCGATGCATCTCGCGAAGTCCTCGCAATGCGATCTCAAGCTCCTGATCATTGCCTTCACGTCAGTATACCTGACTTGAAGCGGTTGACAGTTGTGGGAACTCGCCTTTTTATAACCAACTTGCTCGGCCTTCTCATGGGAATAACCGAATGCCGCGGCGTCATTCAAAGTTGCAACGAGCCAATTAATTGCTGGAGCCACGACATGCTTGGTCCTTGCCTCCTCCAGCATGTCCATGCCCTCCTCGTCGATATAAGATCCATGATAAATGACGTCCACCCCATGCTAAAGCAGTGCTGTGAGCTTATGTCTCGACTATTGCGGTAGGCGGAAGATGGGATAATACGACTAACCTTGACACACATCTTTACAGAGTCTCTTGCTCTTGCGTGTGCACAGATGGATTTACCTGCTTTGTGTGCTTCTTCCACGCAGGTAGCTGTCTCTTCGTCTGTGAAATAGCAGTCTTGAGCTGATCGTACTTCGCAGATCTACATATCAGGTCAGCAACGGTGAGCATAAAGCGGCCTGGACCTTTGGGAGCCAACCTCTTCTCCAGACATGACGAGTTTGATGTTATCAACCCCAATGCCAACGTGATGTCGAATGACCTCCCTCATCTCCTCAGGTGTGTCTGCAAAAGCAGTGATTGCTGCTTCCAGATCGCCGTCACGCTTGGCCATTTCCTTTCCGTTGGCCAGAGACCGTGGTCCGGGAATGTCGCCAGCATAGATGGCATCCCGAATCGCGACGTCGAGACGCTCCTTAGCAGATGCAGCACCATAGCACCTGTCCAAGAAGTCAGTGATCCCTTTCAGCCTTCACAGAAAGATGCCGGTCGGAAATCTTACATGGTATAGCCGGAATCCAGGTAGCATTTTGCACTCCGGGCGGTCAAGAGAGTATGCTCCTCAACATTCAAGCCGCCCAGGGAAGCGAGATCGCCACCGTTCCAGGAAAAGTGGGTGTGCGAGTCACCCAGGCCTGGCATCAACGTCCTTCCCTTGCCGTGAAAGACTCGAACATCTGGGTTTTGCAGCAACTGCTCCTTGTTGGCGACATTGCCGACTGCCTTTATACGTTTCCCTGGCATAGCAAAGTCAGCAACGCGGACACAAGAAGAAATCAGACCAGAGCAAGCCGCAGAGAAAGAATGCGGCTTGCCAAGGACGAGTATTGTCTCGCTCACCTTGGATGAAGACGTCGCCACGGTAGGGCGGCTTTCCTGTGCATTCCAAGATGCTGACATCCAGGAAAAGGACCTTGGAGTCCGGATCTGTGCCCAGGATCTCGTACTTGGGAGGTTTCACACTCTCGTTGAATTTAATGGCATCAATATACGCGACGTTGCGTGGGGGCCCATCGTAAGGCTCAGGTTGGTAAGCGGGGGACGTCCATGGAACGTCTTCCACGATTCTTGCTGGAGCCATGTCGGGTAGTTTCAAGGAGAACGACCACAATAGGTGTTTTGGCAACGTCTAATCTGGTCTTTGGTTTCTTCACTTTTGAAAACTCACATACGATGATTCTTTCCCGCCTATAAAACGTTTTGAGATGTCGGGACTGATCGAGAAATAGTCGGGCGAAAGGGGAGGGGAGGGATGTAAAGGGCACCTCTATCTGGCCCTGGCCCTGGCCCTGGCTCGACTTCCCACCTTGCATTCGTGCATGGGGTGGTGGCATTCTCCCAGTCTTCGCAATGCAAATCGAGGGTCTTTTGCCCCAACGGGAGACAGACTGCAAGGATTGTCTCTCTCTCCCCTCTTCCCTCCAAACAGGTTATGCCGAAAGGGAAATGGGATGTGAAGGAAAGTTGACAATCCCGTCCATGCCGGATCCTTCTTTCCAATGCACCCCGCAAGTTTAGGGCCCCCGCGCTATCCCATCCACAGGCATCCACGTTACATGTGAACACCTCATTGTTGCAGAAAGAGGGGTTACAAGTTCCCCCTGCCTACCCGTAGGTAGGTGTGATGCGACATACAGTACAAGTACCCGGCCTGGAAGGTCCCATGTAACGGAGCATGCGCGCATACGAGCCCCTGCTGGAGGGCGCAGGAACCCCTCTATCGCATTATTGCTTACGACTCCAGCGATCGTCTGTGGGCGAGTAGGGATGGTCCGGGAATACACGGGGATTAACGGTCTCTCGCTAAACACGGGGAAGATATTACATACATACCTAGGGACATTTGGACTCACGCCCGTCGCTCGATAGGGAAAGGGAACGAACGGGTGGGTGTGGCAGGCAAGTAGGCACGCGTATGTTTGTTAACCGTGAAAGGGGGACCAATTCCTCATCGAGTTATTTTGGCTGTGTTCTTGGTCTGGTCAGGTTCGAAACAGGAGAACGCCCAACAATAAACAACAACGACAAAGATAGGCATGGTGTGGATGCAAGCTGCGCGAAGAGGTCGATTCGGGCCGACGAGGCCTCGGCAACAAGA
>WJFF01000078.1:93230-103867 GCA_011800825.1 Fonsecaea pugnacius | reverse complement strand
TCGTTGCTAAGTGATCCCTTTTCTCTTTTCAAGAATTGAACACTGTTCTCGTCGCAGTAATTGGGGTTTCGTGGTTGAATACCTACCCACCTAAAAGGTAGTCGGCATGTCACTCCCATCAATAATGATATGTAATTACAATTGCAAACAGTGCGGTGCGGTGTGGTGCGGTGTCCCTTGGACGATGACACTTTTGGGCAATGGGACGTTTCCTCGACCACGAAGCCACGAATACTGAGGACTTGTAGATTAATTTGATATTACGGCGGCGCGATCCCCATCGCGATGGGCTGCTGAATACTTACTCATTGCCTATGGAAGGCTTCAAAGGCACGACCAGCACCGCTTCACATTGTGTGCTTTTTCTCTACAAAGCATCATCCCAGAGCCCTCTCCAGCCTACTCCTGACGGCCAGCCACCAGCTCGCTTGCTGGTCGACCTCGACCCTTTGTTTGATGGCCCGTATGGTCTCAATGGGCCGCTGCGACTTGACCTGTTCCTCGGTGAAGAAATTGCCATGGAGGCCATAGGGCACTCTCCGCGTCAGGGACACTCGGGCGACCAATGTCTTCATGTCTCGGGCATCAATGATCCACAGCTCACTTTTGGCATCGGGACGACATTCGCCTGATGAGTCTAGCTGCGATTCGTCAAAGACGTACGTCAGCAGCCAGCCATCGTCTTCCTGAGTGCCGCTCTCACGTGGCACAAAGTGTGGCTCCTGCGCAAACCAGCCTCGCGGAAGGCGAAAAATTGAGATGGGGTCGTCCTCCTCCTGAGACTGTAAGATCGTGTTGACACACCTTGTATCAACACAGTCAAGTCCACCCTCGGTATGTGAATACGTCTTGCCTCGCTTGATGAGCGTGTCCACATCTGCCTTGACCAAGCAGTCGACCTTGGCAGCACGGCCAAGGGCGGCCCCAAAGGTTCCTATGGAAGTCGAACAACCAAAGACATACCTAGCCTGGCTCATTGTTCTGTCTTTCCTGACATTGGGAAATTCAAATGGGATGGCACTTAATGCGAACTCATGAGTGATGCGCTCTGGCTGTGCCATTGAGAACTGATAGTAGTAGAGCCGGCATTGTTCTTCACTATCAGGCCCATTGATCGGTTGTTGAGGAGCAGGAATGTTGCCTGCATCAAAAATGACCGACGCCGAAGTCAGTCGGCATGCGAGCATATTGACTGCAGTCGTCCGCAGATGCCCCGTTGCTTTGTCAAGCACCTGATCGTCCCACGTATTGGCAGTATGGAAGATGCAGCATGCTTTTGTTTTGAACCAGACAATCTGCTGCGGCAGGTACCGAGGAAAGATGCCGAATCGAGAATGAGATGTTGCGTCGTAGGTAACAACAGGCTTGTTCTTTACCAAGTTCAATGGATCCAGCGACAGAGGCAAATCCATGATGACGGTGTGGTGGGACGAGACTCCAAAATCATGCATCATCTTTGCCGACGCAATCCCCGGAACTGGGGCATTTAGCAGCCTGATTGGTCTCTCGAGCGGCGAAGAAGGGACGGCGGGCGAGAAGGTCGCCGGGATGATCGAATAATGTACATATGGAGGGACAAAAGTCGAGTGGAAGAGGACCAGCTCTCCCGTCTTCGGATCGACACGAGGATGGGCGGTGGTCCATTCTTTCATGAATCGCAGTAACCCATCTCCCCCAAACCCCGAGCCTTCCTCTCCTCCCAGCTCTCCTTCTGCTCTCTTCCCGTTGAACCAGCCAACAGTTTCGAGGCCCGGAAGAACGATTCTGACGGGGGGACCAGATTCGCAGGTGGCAAGGGCGCGCCCATCATGGAATAAAACACCCGTGTTGGCCACGCTGATCTTCTTAATGGTTTGGACTGAGCCAGGGAGTCGTGATAATAAGACAAACAATATGCTGCGGAAGATAAGGACGATGAGCTTGTACAATGAGGTCAATGGGTTGACTAATGCTGCTATGCTCGGGAAAATTGGATGGCGGAGGTGTTTCGAGGATATTGTGGACAGGTAGATGTCGGTCAAGATGTATTGGTTGACAAATTCCGGTTGCACACCATTAGCCATTCGGGTGAATGCGACACCACTGAGCATACCATCACCGTCGAACCAGTGCGCATCTCGGCCCAAGTCCTCATTTGCGACCGGGTTGCCGCCATTTCGAACGTATTCACCTCCGAACAGCTCTTTTGGTATACTCCCAGAATATGAGCATGGTACCAGACTCTGGGCTTTCTGCAAAGGAGCGAAGTTGCCACTAAGGTACGGATGCGGATGGTTTCTCTTGCGATCTCGAGAGGACTTTGCCCTCGAGGGCGAATAGGATGGGGGCTTTCTGGGTGTATCTGGTGCGACCACGGAGGAAAGCGAGTTGGTCATACTCGAGGAAACAAGACGAAAGAACCCAGCAGTGGTGGAGATCCTCGACACTGCCTTAAGCCGAATCGTTCCGTAATGTGTCGGTTTGCTGCTAAACCTTTAAGAGGGGATCTTTATCAAAGAGTGAATGCTTCCACAAGTCATGCAGGGTCGACGTCTCTTAACCGAAGCCGTTGGATGTGACGGGGTCCGAGACGCCCCTCAGGATCAAGTTCAAACATGCATCGGATCACGCAACCAGGGAGGAGAGAGGGTCGATTCACATGTCAGCACCAGGGGGTCCTTGCAAGTGAGGAGATAAGTTAGTGCCTTGCTAAGCTCACATGATGAAGTCGTCGCAAGGACAAGTAGGGGAGGATGCATTGATCTCAATGCCAACATGTCTCCTAAAAACATCCAACCAGAGGAAAGCAAAGGAGGGGAAAACGACCCGGTGAAGACACAAACTGAAGTCAGCCGAGCAGGTGAAAGTATCGAAGCTGCAGGTCAACAACCGCGGAAGAAATCATGGCGTCATTGAGCATTGGAGTCTAGTAGAGAGCCAAGGTGCTAACTGATAATAGCGACACTTAGTCAGTACCATGAATAGAATGTTAGCCGACATCCCGCTTACCTCTTTGATAACTCATTTCTGGCTGCTTTTGCTGGAAGCTGCACGCCGTGGCCCGTCAGCCTCGTGTTCGTGTGGCTTGATCCCCACCACCATCACCCATCGCGACCTTCATCATCCGCAGCCTTCATCCCCAACTTGGAATTGTGCGCGTCATGATATCCCAGAAATTTCATGGCTTCCCATCAGACCTCTGCACAAGTCCGCTCGGCCATGCCTACATGCTTCTCGGCTATCCATATACTTTGCCTCAAAATCCCAACCGTTCCTCCGCTCCTGGCGTTGAAAACGAACGGCTGATTGGTATAACATGGCGACTGCCGCGGCCGGAAGCTTTTACTGAGACAGGACCTTTTGAACTTCTTTCACTGGCGCCGAAGGCCTTCAATTGACCATCAGAGCTCTGTCCTGATGTACGATTATGCGCTGGTGTATGTGGCTGTCTGCTTCTGACTCCCCTTTCCCCTCCAAACAAGTTCTAACAAGTGCCTCTGCCACCATAGTCATGTCGTTTACACAATCCCCCTTGCGATAGTCTTGTCTATTGCCCTAGGACCTCTGTTGACACGACGGGATATCTACAAGATATGCTTTCTTCAACTTGTCGCCGTCACATATACAATTCCTTGGTGGGTGTGGGCTCGACGACTTCTGTTCTTCAGAGATGCTGACTGGCCAAGGGATTCATACCTGATCAGAACCAGGATCTGGAGTATGTCATTTCTATTCCTATATCCCTGCTGGTTTCTGACATAATATTAACTTCCACCAGCATATCCGCAACATGTTATTATAGGGCCGACTTTGTTTGATATTCCTGCCGAAGAGGTCTTCTTCTTTAGCATCCAGACTTACATCGTAAGCATTCCCCCTGTTCGTGAGCAGTCAAGATTGCTAATCTTGAATAGTCAACTTGTCTCCAGATACTCCTCAGCAAGCCGGTGCTCTCTGCAATTTATTTGCATAATGAAGCTGACCCACTGGACCCTGTTGGCAAGTCTCTCTTGACCTGGAAGCGAGCAGGTCAGCTCGTTTTTTGCATGGGTTCGGTAGTTCCAATCCTGCTCCGAGAAGGCAATGCCGAAGGCCATTACATGCGACTGATCCTGATGTGGGCATGTCCAGTACTGTTGATGCTTTGGACATTTGCCTACCAGTTACTTCTCACATTGCCGTGGACAACAACCTGGTTACCTATCGCCGCACCAACCTCATATCTGTGGATCGTCGACACATTGGCTCTCCGCAGAGGCACCTGGAGTATCGAATCAGGCACAAAGCTCGGAATTCAAGTCTGGCCTCATTTGGAATTAGAAGAAGCCGTCTTCTTCCTTCTGACAAATACCCTTATAGTGTGGGGGGCGACTGCGTTTGACAACGCCGTGGCTATTCTCGACTCTTTTCCGGATGATTTCCCCACGGTCTCCGGCATCCCTCCTCCGACCTTGATGTTCAAAGCTCTATTTCTGGCTACATCAAAATATGACACTGCGCGTCTCCAGGGCTTGCGAAATGCACTTACGGTTCTTGCTAAGAAAAGCCGATCATTCTACCTGGCCTCGGGAGTCTTTGTAGGTCGTCTGAGAATCGACCTGATCCTTCTCTACGCGTTTTGCAGAGTGGCTGATGATCTGATTGATGACGCGCCTTCTGCAGCTGAGGCAAGTAAATGGGTGCAGTATTTTACCGAGTTCCTCGACGTTGCGTACTCACCGAAAAGGGACGAGAACCGGTTGCAGCAGGCTCTCGATCCGTTCCCGCCCAAGGCACAGTCTATCCTGCGACTTCTTCCCATAGACAAGTTGCCCTCGGCGCCACTCTACTCGCTTCTCGATGGCTTCCGGATCGACCAGAAATTCTTTGATCCGGAATCTAGACGCAATCCTCCCATTGTAACTTTTGCCAACCTTGAACGGTATGCAAGCTGTGTTGCGGGTACGGTCGGTGAACTTTGTTTGAACCTTGTCTACTATCATGATCCCGATCAAGGAGCACAGACAGACGCAAGACAACAGTGTCTCACTGCTGGTGCGAAAATGGGTCGAGCCCTGCAATACATCAACATTGTCCGAGATGTCAAGACAGACGCCGACGCCGGACGATGCTACATTCCTAGCGAGTGGCTTGATAAATCAACGCAAGGTTTAGCCGACGCTCGAGCCGACGAAATTGCGCTCCATAGAAGGACAATCCTGGACGTTGCATTCGCGATCTATGCCGAGAATAGAGATGCAATTGAAGCCCTGCCATATTATGCGCGAGGTGGCATCCGTGTCGCGGTCGAGAGCTACATAGAAATTGGCAGGGTGATGCGCGAGCGAATGCAACAGGGCAGGCCTCTAGATTTTGCTGGCGGCGGCAAGAAGGGCCGATCTAGCGTCCCCAAGCCGAGGAGGATATGGGTTGGATGGAAGACAATGATGGGGAGGAGGGGTGCTGTGTGATAGAGGAGCTTTACTTGATCACTTCCACCCTCGATCTTCATATCTGTGTGTTGTCGAGAGTCTCGCTTTGGTCAATACGGCAGACTCAGCGAGGGACCATTGCGTTGCAGCTAGCGTGCGGGGCCTGCGCGTCGACATCAGAGCCAGATCTCCCTTTACCTTAGACATTGAAAACTCCTCTGCATTCATTGCCAATTTCTTCGTGACTACAGCCGTGACCTGCTCACTCCTTGGATAAGATCGCAATGCGAATGGAGCCGATTACCGTGCTCAGCATAGACCGTGGACCGAGCCCGCCCGGAAATATTCACATGCATCTGTCTTGAACCAAAGTCATGTTGTCATTGACTCTGACGGCCTCGTGCCAACAGAGGATACAACATGTCTTTCTAACGGACCTCTATCCGCTACTCGATCTCTGAATATTCATATCAGTTGTGACGAACTGGCGCTGAGATATGAGCAAGCCCAAAAGCGTTGTCATCGTAGGTGAGCTTTTCGTGAGACTGGATTTTGTTGTCGGCCTTGGTTCATTTTGCTGATCCCGAGACTACACACTACAGGCGCAGGTGCCGGCGGCATCTCCAGCGCTGCGAGGCTCGCCAAAGCTGGATTCCAGGTGACTGTGCTCGAAAAGAATGACCACACTGGCGGACGCTGCAGCCTGATACACGATGGCGGCGGCCACCGCTTCGACCAGGGCCCTTCTCTCCTCCTCCTGCCCGACCTGTTCGCGGAAGTTTTTACCGACCTGGACACATCCCTCGAGGCCGAAGGGGTCGAGCTGCTCAAATGCGAGCCCAACTACAACGTCTGGTTCGGCGACGGGGAGTGCATCGAGCTGTCCACGGACGTGGCCCGCATGAAGAAGACAATCGAGCGGTGGGAAGGCAAAGAAGGCTTCGAGAGGTACCTCGCCTGGATGAAGGAGGCCCACGTCCACTACGAGGCCAGCGTCGTCCATGTGCTGCGGAAGAACTTCTCCACCATCTGGGCAATGGCCCGTCCTAGCTTCCTGCCCTACCTCATGGCGCTCCACCCGTTCGAGAGCATTTGGAACCGCGCGGCGCGCTATTTCCTGACGGAGCGACTGCGGAGGGCGTTCACTTTTGGGAGCATGTACATGGGCATGAGTCCCTTTGAGGCTCCCGGCACCTATAGCCTGCTCCAGTATACGGAACTGGCCGAAGGCATATGGTCAGTCTCAAATGATAAAATCATGTCCGTAACATGGGCACTAACCAGAGCAAAGGTATCCCAAAGGCGGGTTCCATCGAGTCTTGGACGCTTTAGTCAAAGCTGGACAACGTCTCGGGGTCGAGTACAGACTGTCGACACCCGTCGCTCGGGTCAACGTGGACGGGTATTCTCAGCGCGCCACGGGCGTCACGCTAGCCTCTGGAGAGGTCGTGAACGCCGATATTGTCTTGGTCAATGCTGATCTTGTCTATGCCTACAACGAGTTGCTACCTCCTTCTCGCCAGGCTACAACAATCTCGAAGAAACCGGCTTCTTGCTCCAGCATCTCATTCTACTGTAAGTCCGCCGCTGCGCCACTCTTGCACATACCGAGCTAAACTGCCAGGGTCAATGGACAAGATGGTCCCTGAACTTCACACGCACAACGTCTTCCTGGCAGATGACTACCAAGATAGCTTCGATGACATCTTCAAGCGACAGCAAATTCCCAAAGAACCCTCATTTTACGTCAATGTGCCCTCACGTGTCGATCCAAGTGCCGCACCCCAAGGTCGAGACAGCGTGGTGGTGCTCGTCCCATGTGGTCACCTACTGGAGGGCGAGGCCGATCGAGGGTTAAACCCCCGCAGCGCACAAGACTGGCAAGCCATGGTCGCGAAAGCTCGGCATGCAGTCTTTGAGACGATTCGTCTTCGGACTGGGGCAGATCTTCATTCCCATGTGGCTCACGAGATCATCAATACGCCGAGCACGTGGAAAGACAGATTCAATCTAGACAGGGGAGCCATTCTTGGATTGAGCCACTCGTTCTTTAACGTGTTGAGCTTCAGACCAGGCACGAAACATACGACAATAGCTGGCGTGTATTTCGTCGGAGCCAGCACTCACCCGGGAACAGGTGTGCCGATTGTTCTGGCTGGTAGCAAGATCACGACTGAACAAATCCTCGATGACCTTGGTATGATCAAGCCATGGTCTCCGGGCAACCACAAGAGAAGGGTTGTGAGTGAACTGGATAGACTGGGAACGCGTCCTCTGGATCTCGTGCATGGTCTTATTGCCCTGTTTCTCGTGATGTTGGTGATGCTTGTACTGCTGAGGATACGATGATATGTATGTTTGTAAACTTGGTCAATGATAGACGACGGCGAAAACGTGAACATACAAAGCACTAGTTCTTCCATTTTCTCCAACCAATCTTTAGTTCTAGTTCCTTCGTATCCATGTACTTGTCAAGGTCTTCTCTCTCTGCAGCCTCGCGTCATTGTGGCGGCTCTTCTGTTCAGCCACGGGAATGCAAAACAGCAAGAAGGACCCAGCCCACTTAGCCGCAATAGGCAACTCTGCCGCACTGGACGTTGCGGATAATCCTCCGGAATGACTTGGTGTGTAGTCAGCACTGCTATGACCTCATCGTCCTGGTACCGCTGGTGCTCTCATCCACTCACATCAACTCTCACAAGCATCCTGGCACTGGGCGTCGATCATCAAGGATTCACCGGAAATTTCCATCGAATCATTGGCGTTATGGCAGCTCTAGGTCTCCCAAACGTTTTTGCGGTAGAGCCTTGCTCCCAGCATTTCCGACACAAAATACCTCTGACTAAACCTCTACAGGATGACTGGTTCACAGGGCGACCTTTCTCGTCTGAGGTAGTGAGATGGCCTTGCTAAGAGCCCCTTGTCCTTTTTTTGTCAACGTCTTATGATCGACCACCAATGCCGGATGAGCCTAATGCCAGCTGTCTTCGCAATTTTCTCCGGTTCGCCACAAGAATGGAAGTCCGACCTCCTGATCGAGTCCAGTCCCAGCTCCCATCCCAAGTCAAGGCGGTCTGCACTAGCCATCAGCCTGCATTTGCTCCCAAAGGGTCGAAGCCGACGACATCCGAGCGCGAAATGGTTTGTCGGAACCGTCGAATGACTGTCACGGCAGCCTCAACAAATCTCAGACCACCACGACTGCAGCCCCGGGCGTCTGGGCTAACCTGCGCTGACCACGGCGTCCACTCATTGTTGAACGCGATGTTGCCGGTGCCAACAGAAAGATGAGCTAATGCGTGGGTCGCTTGGTGACAGTCACCTGTTTGGGACATGAAAACAAAGAGCCTACCAGAGACATCCCAGAGCCTTGCAGCCCAAGGGGCAGATGACCCTCCCCAGATGAGGAAATCTTGTAGCGCAGCTTACTTGATACGTTCTGCCAGAAGATTCCCTCGCTGCCCGGCTCCTACGGCAGCGTCCAGTCCATGGAGAACTCTCGAGGAATCGCCGGGAATGCTTGTTTTCAACAATGCAGCATACCGTTTTCTGTTGACTGAGCGAAGCGAATCGACGTCACGTTGCTGCCATCCGTGGGAGTCCGTATCTCAAAGGCACAAAGATGTTCATCTATTAAACCCCTCTTTCGCTCCGAGATAACAGGTCCAACCTCACTCAACCAGCACAGTCAAGACTTAAGAGGCCAAGAGTCCTTCGCAAAGCCAGTCCCAGCACTTTTTGATCGAAGCAGCGACAAGCTCCCGCACCAATTACTTTTCTCAAGATGGGTAACGGCGTCTTCCGGCACAATGGTTTCACCAACACGGTGACTACCAACAACCACATCACCTCCCGTGGCAGCGATTGGTACTGGACTGTCTGTGCGGTCATGACTGTCTCAACCCTCGCCTTCATGGCCCTGTCCTTCTTCAAGCAGCGATCTCAGCGCCTGTTCTACTACCTTGCTGCAGGCCTCACCCTGGTCCCGGCCATTTCGTACTTCTGCCAGGGATCTAACTTGGGCTGGACCGCCATCTTGGTTGAATGGGTGCGCAGCGACCCCAAGGTTCACGGCGACATGCGCCAGATCTTCTATGTCCGCTATATCGATTACTTCATCACCATTCCTATCTTGTTCACCTTGTTGTTGTTGAGCTGCGGTCTCCCCACCTCGACCCTCCTGTACACCCTGCTCATGGGCGAGGTCTGGGTCATCACGGCTCTTGTTGGTGCCCTTGTTCACAGCGAATACAAGTGGGGTATGTATTCAAGCGGGATTCCGGTATTGGTTACTCAGTCGCTAATTCTGAATGTCAACAGGCTTCTTCACCTTTGGAACCGTTGCGCTCTTGTTCGTCGGCTTCGCCATCATCTATGAGGGACGTGCCTATGCCCGTACTCTCGGACAAGACATCCTCCGTGTCTACACCGTCTGCTCCGCCTGGGTCGTTTCTCTCTGGATCGTCTATCCCATCATCTGGGGTGTCTCCGAGGGTGGCAACGTCATTGCTCCTGACTCTGAGGCTGTCTCTTATGGTGTCTTGGATATCCTGATCAAGCGTAAGTCCTTCACTTGTGGTCAACTACCCATCCTTTGCAAACGCTGACGATGCCTGCCGATAGCTGTCACCGCTGCTTTCCTCATCTGGGGCATGCGCAATGTCGAGATGGAGCGCCTGGGCATCCACATCCGCGATGTCAACTCCACGCCCGGCGCTGCTACTGCTCACTCGGAGAAGGCTGCTGAGGCTGCTGCCGCCGGCGAGGGTGTCGCTCCCACCCCGGCCCCCCAAGCCAGCGCCGTGTAAACGGCCGGCCATCAAGCAGCATCAGGCCGCCGAGCTCAATCTTTGATAAATTCGACGGACAACTTTTCGGCCTTGCCTGAATGCTGCTACTAGGGATGTCTCAATCCCTCTCAACTGTCAAGCCAGAGGTCCAGACGAAGTACTCTTTTTGCTGAACCTCCAACACGATACCCGACCCTACCAACCAACCAAACCCGGTAATGCGACATGTCACTCGTTACACAAGATGAACAAAGGAGATTTTCTTTTACGAAACAAGTCACTATTAAACACTAATTCACGGAGTCGGAGGATGCAGAAAGAGGGGAGAAGGGGGCAAAGTGTCTGATTTATCACGTCGCGACGATACCCAAGATACCATGTACAAGCAACTCGGCCGCCAATTGGGGGTTATCCTTACGAGAGTACGAGTAGTATAGTACTTATTTGACGTACTAAT
>WJFF01000078.1:30075-46811 GCA_011800825.1 Fonsecaea pugnacius | reverse complement strand
TCGAGTGGACTACTTCCTTCATACTCTTCTCGCTCCCCATGTACAGACACCCCAACTCAACAGTCTCTCCTTATCACTTCTCACTCTAGTGTTGTTTTTGACTTGTCCCCCTGTTCCTCGCTCGTCAAGATCCTCACTGCTTGTTTATTGCCCAAGTAGCTCAGGCCGCTCCACACGGTCGTGCTCGCGACGAGGTAGTACCAACCTTCCATGACACCCCACAGGTTCCAGGCCTCGACGAACGTCGCGGGCAGGACGGGCAGCAACATGGCATTGCCGACCAGGAGCAGTTGCAGGAGGGTGTTGATCTTTGAGATCTCTGTGGGGTGGACCTCGGCCGAGGGGAGGGAGAAGTCCCAGTACCGCGTAAAGGTCTTTGGCGGGGGCAGGGAGATCCAGCGGAAGTAGATGGCCGAGATGGCCAGGGCGACGTCGCGGCCCAGCACGACCACGGCGAGCCACAACGGCAGCGTGCCGTTGGCCGTCAGCGTCACCACGCACGTCGTCATCAGGATCTTGTCCGCCATCGGGTCGATGACCGTGCCGACCACCGTCTGCGCGTCGAACCGCCGCGCAAGCCACCCGTCCACCAGGTCCGTGATGCCCGCGTACGCGAACAGGCCCAGCGCCATCAGCGCCTCGTGCTGCAGCACAAAGTACCCGATCAACGGCGCCGCGAGGAGCCGCGAGAACGTCAGCGCGTTCGGCAGCGTGTAGATGTTCTCGTGCCTCTGGGTCGTGAGGGATCGCGGGAGGTGTGGGGGAGGCAGGATCGTCGGCGTCGTCGTGCTGGGTCTTCTGCCTGGGAGTGGAGAGGTCGTTAAAGGTTTGGTACCGCTGGGAGGAAGAGGCATGTTAGTGGGGAGCAAGCCATTGGAATGCTAACTTCAATGCTGAGAAGACAAGAAAGGGGAACGTTGCCCAAGATATTTTCTAATAAAAGGGGGTATCTCGCTGGGTTTCCTAGGCGCGGACGTATAGTCTCAATTCCCACGGGCCAAGCAGAGCAAGACAGCTGAACTCAACCGTGTAGAGAGTACTCAACGGTTACGAAACATGTACTCTTCCTTCTCGGAATCCAGGAGTATAGGCCTTGAAGTGCTCGCGCCCTCTGTGATACCTCTTTTTAAGGAAGTACAAGTTCTTGCTCCGTGCCGACGCCAACACATATTTCCCCAGATCCGCGAATGCGTGGAGAGAAGGGGGGAAATGGCGAAGAAAACATCGCATCACTTACCTACTGCTTGACTCTTCCTGCTTATCAGGCCTCGACACCGGGGAGGTCGTCGAGAAGCTTCGTAGATGCGATAGTCGGCCAACGATGACGCTGGTCGGACGAAAGCTCTGCAAATTTCCGAGCTCTGGATTCCTCAGGCACGATCTGCTCAACACGCCATGTCGTCAGTCGACTCGCGCCTTTGAAAGGCTGATAGGCCTTGCCTGGGTACAGAAAAAAATAAATCAAGGGGAGAGAGGGTGGATGTATACCTCGATACAGCCGAGAGAGAAGGCAAGACTGGGTTTCTGGCTTGTCCAGCCCTTGTCCCTAGTGACGACGACATGGGTGTAGAAGTTGAGAATGAGCTCTCTTGACCAGCACCCATCCGCAAAACGCGACCGCTTCGATACCTATTCGCCCCTCGTGGCATATCATGACCGTTCCTCCAAGTCCTCGAGGCGATTCTGACAGGAGAGGCACATTGAGCGGGCGATGAAAGACGTCCGCGAACGGACAGTCTTGCCGCCGCAGCTCGACTCATCGCGGCGGAGGGTCGGAAGATCACCGAGCCTGCGATGGGCAGGACATTCTGTCGGGCAGAAAGGGTCATTCAATATCCTCGACCTGCGCGGAAGCAGTAGCTAGACGGACAGGTGGGAAATGAGAAAAGCTGGATTTCTCCGGCCCCTGGCTATTTATTTGGAGTGTCCTGAAGGTGACACAGACAGTAAGACTTGTTGGTGAACAGACTTTGAGCATGTGTCGCGCAAGGCTTAAAGATGGTAGGATGCAGCTTTGTTTGGCGTAGATCGTGGTGTCGTATGGTAAAATGGATGTCAGCAAGATACATGATCAGAAGAAACGCGTTTACACGATGTTTGACGTGAGAGGTTTTTTGATAGCAGACGGATGACTAAGCATGGTGTCTCCATCCTCGACGTCAACTCGATTTCTGCGGCACCAGCGGTACTTTGTAAAAAGGGGCATAATCAGTGTTGAAGTATTCGCCAACTACTGCGACTTAGAGGTGAATCGAGGGATGAAATATACCAGAGGAAGGTATAGGGTTCGGGATTCTGGCCCGTCAAAAGAAGCCACTGTATCCAGCACTCATGACGCCGTCGCTATGCAACCACCTTCGACTCAGATTGTATATCGTACAAACACCCAATTCTCATCTTACACAGCAACAGATCCTTCGGCGGGAGCTCCATCGCTTTTAGGCATCAATTCGTCCTCTGCAATCTTGGTGCGGCCATTTCTCTTCGCATACTTCAACAGCCTCAGCGCCCCATTCGGCGTTACTCCCTCGATCCTTCTGGCCATCCCGACACTGGCAGGCCGCACCAGCTTCAGCACTTCCCTCTCACCAATGCTCAACCCAAAAACCGAATCGTAATCCAGGTCCACGGGTAGAGCGAGAGCCTCGTCTCTCTCAAAGGACTGCGCGGCTTTCTGTTGGAAGGATATGTATGGGGCGTACAGGCTCTCAATTCGTACCCTGTCCTGGATTTTGGGTGAGTAGTGGGAGATGGACGGGAGGGCTTGGACGCGCTCCGAGATACCCTTCATATCAACGCCAGTCACACGAAGCATATCAAAGGCGCTCCGGCGGTTTGAGTCGATTCGTGAAGGGAACCCCATCTTCACCCATTCCGGGCTTGGGTACCGAACCTCTTCGAGTTTTCTCTGCAGCTCCGCCATTTGATCTCGAGTGCTCGTAAAATGGGACCAGCGCGTGTCGCTCACAACGCCGGCCATGCGACCTTTCTCGGTCAGACGCAAATCCGCGTTGTCGGAGCGACAGCTCATGCGGTATTCACTTCGTGCTGTGAACATTCTGTACGGTTCACTCACGCCCTTCGTAATGAGGTCATCGATCAGGATCCCGATGAATGCTTCGGCGCGGGAGAGAGTGAATGGGCCTTTCCCTTGAGCGGACAAGCCGGCATTTATGCCTGCCACTATTCCCTGGGCCGCAGCTTCCTCGTAACCTGTGGTGCCGTTGATTTGGCCTGCGAGGAAAAGCCCTTTTATGAGCTTTGTCTCGAGTGTCGGGAATAGATTTCGTGGGTCAATATAGTCATACTCGACGCCGTACCCAGGTTGAAGCATTTTGACATTCTCAAGGCCCTTGACGGTCCGGAGCATGGCGTACTGCGCGTCGGCTGGCACGGTCATACTGATTCCGTTGGGGTAGATGATTTTGTTTGGCTCAAGGCCTTCGGGCTCCAACCAAATCATGTGCCTTTGCTTATCCTTGAATTTGATAATCTTGGACTCCAGAGACGGACAATACCGAGGGCCTTTCACCGTTTCTCGAATGTGAATTGATTTGTCCAGATTAGCTCGGATAATCTCGTGGGACGCTTCGTTGGTGTAGGTGGTCCAGCAATTCAATTGGCCGGCATCTCCGATCTCAACAGTGTTGTTGAGGTAGGAAAAGGGTGTTGGCGGGGAATCGCCTGGCTGTACTTGTAAAACACCGAAGTCGATAGTGTCGCGGTCCAGCCGTGGAGGAGTTCCAGTTTTCAGTCGTCCCAAGGTGAAGCCTGCGCTTCTTAGGGACTTGCTTAGGCCAAAGGTGGCAGCCTCGCCCATTCGACCAGAAGGATAGGCCTCCAGCCCGATATGGATCTCACCGCCGAGGAACGTCCCCGTGGTGATGACCACATGGGAGGCAGGAATGACTTGGCCACTTTCCAGACGAATCCCGGTTATGCGTCCTTGCGATATCTTGTCGCCCGCCTCTATATCCTCTCTTGAAACAATGATATCGGCAACTTTGCCCTCTAGTATGCTCAGGTTTGGAGTCGACAACATCTCTTCTCGCATATATTTCTTGTACAGGTCTCGGTCAATTTGTGCGCGGGGCCCCCATACCGCAGGACCCTTTTTGATGTTCAGCATGCGAAATTGGATGCCTGCTTTATCGATGATGCGACCTGCGACTCCGTCGAGCGCATCAATCTCGCGGATCATTGTCCCCTTGCCTATTCCCCCAAAACTTGGATTGCAGGAACAGACGCCCAAGTTGGATAATGACGGAGTGACGAGTGCTGTACGGGCACCTGACCTGGCAGCGGCGGCACTGGCTTCGGTCCCTGCATGACCACCTCCGATGACCACGACATCGTAAGGCCTGAATAAGGTCAGTACAAAGGTGCGGATAAGGGACAGAGACCTACCTCAATGCGTCCGCCACAGCCGCAAAGAAGCGATGGTGGTGCAACAAGAAGCGAGACCTGGTTCGCGGGCAATGGCCCCATTGGAAGAGGCTCGAATGCCGTAAAGCCGGCCGCATGCTGAGGTATAGACTGGGTAAGAGAATCACGAATGGGAAGATCAAATCGGTAAATCTCATGGCGAACAATTTCAGCGCATCGGATAAACCTCGGAACTCCATATCTCGCTGCAAGGCTACGAGGCTACTAGGCGACAAGGCTGCGAGGCTGTGCACAGTTGAGAAACTGAGAGGCTGAAAACTACCTACATGCTCTTTCAACCTTTTCATCCTATAGCCTTCATATTGGAGGCTTCGCTTGCTACACCATGAGCTTTGGAGTCTCCGTTGGTGATATTCTGGTAATAGCACAATTGGTTGAGAGGACCAGGAGACGTTTCAAGGGCGCTCCAGCGGAATATAATGCATTGGCCGATGAGTTAGCACCTTTGCCTCACATTTTGTGTTGGAACCCTCTGACTACAGCAGGACGCGCACTCTCCAGATAGTCGTCAACGACCTGAAGATCCAGGTTGAAGATGACGACCTTGCAGACTCTATCAAAGATGATTTGCGAAATGCTATGACAACCTGCGAGTCTGTCTTGATGGACCTGAACACGGTTATCGACGCTCATACTGAACTTGATTCGGCAACTATAGTGCCACGAAGAGGGCCACAGCGGATATGGAAGCGTCTCCGATGGGATCCCAAGGAGGCAAGCCAGCTGCGCTCTCGGCTCAGCTCCTCCATCCAACTGCTGGTCGCTGTACGCCAAAGTTTGGACAGGTGAGCTCTGAGATCGTACCTGTATTTCAGGAGCGGCTAATGTTGTGTCCCTAGTACACTACAACGCGAGATAGCTCAAGATTTGGCGAGGTTAACTATAAACTATGACAAGGAGAAAGTCCAGCGCGTTGCGGATTGGCTGGCACCTGGCACTTATTCTGCTCATCAACACGACTACTTCACCAAGGTGCAAGCAGGGACAGGGCAATGGGTCTTCACCGACCCGTTATACTGCAATTGGCTCAACGATGCAGGTCCCTCAACGTTACTGCTTCCGGGCATTCCAGGAGCTGGCAAGACTTTCATTGCGTCAATCATCATTAACGGTCTGCAAGCGCGGCTGTCCCAAGATGATAACTCAGGACTTGTGTTCTTCTATAACAGCTTTAGAAGGACTGCTACCCAGTCATGCCATCACATCGTCTCCAGTATGGTGCGGCAACTATATCTGCAGAAGCCAACCAAAAATAATGCAGTCGATAGCGTCTATGAGGAACAGCACAAGCGCATGACGCCCGCGGTTCCTAGCCTGGAAGAAATGTGTGTGATATTCGAAAAGCTTTTGTCAGGCTTTTCTTTGGTCACCTTTGTCATCGATGCTCTGGACGAATGCAAGGGACCAGAAGGATCTGATGACAGGCCGTGGAAATATATCCTTACCTTCATATTTGGACTACAGGAAAAGCTGAAATCGCAGGTGGCTATCAAGGTGCTCGCAACTTCACGACCCGATCCGGAAATCAACGGGGTTTTCCCAAAAGATGGACGACTGACGATTCATGCTCGAAATGACGACCTTGGTAAGTTTTGTGATTCCCTGATACCTAAGATCAGATGCATTGCCCAGAAGACCGAACTGCACCCAAAGATCAAAGATGCCATTTGTGACAGCGCCCAGGGCATGTAAGTGTTACCACCAGGCAGACATCCAGTGAATGATTGATTGACACTCTGCAGGTTTTTGCTGGCAAAGCTGCACTGCGACACCCTTGCGGCGAAAACGAAACCTAGGGATGTGTTGCAAGCCCTCAAGGCATTTGCCCAAGGTGGTGATGCTCTCGACCGAGCCTACCTGGACACACTCCAAAGGATACAAAGCCAACCTGAAGAGCACAGTACGCTCGCCAGAAAAGTCTTGGTTTGCGTCGCATTTAGCGCTCGGCCGCTCACTCTCGACGAAATAAGACACGCCCTCGCTGTCGACCAGGAAACCAAAGAACTGGACCCAGAGTACGACTTGGACGACCCCGACGACGTAATCTCAAGCTGTGCCGGGTTGGTAACCATCGACTCGGAGACCCAGATTATTCGTTTGGTCCACTACACCACACAAAGCTTCTTGGAATCACTCGGTAGTCGACTCATGCCGGACCCTCATGACTTCCTCGCCAGCTGTTGTTTGGATTATCTACATCTAGACGCGTTTGCAGACTGCCACTTCGATGGCAAGAGTACGCTTGACCATAAAGATGCTTTTCCGTTCGCCGACTATAGCGCACAATACTGGATTTGGCACGTATCGTCTGGCAGCGATAACGTGTCTTTGAGGCAGAGGGCCTTCTCTTTCCTCGACAACACCGGACGTGTCACCGCTACGCTGCGACTATCTCATCTCCACAGCGCTCACGTACACGGCTTGTGTGCCCTGCACTTTCTCGCCTTCAAGGGTTTGAATGACTGGATCACCGACTACATCAGTCGTGGACCCCAAACACACCAGAACGCGAATGGGAACGGGATCTGTCTGGAGTGTAGGGAGTCGGCAGCTGAATTTAGACGTCGTCTTGGAGACGACCAAACATCCTGGGTGACGTTACTGACAAGCTGGCGCGGTTCCAGCCAGCGTACGCCACTGTGGTACGCAATCGATCGCCGCCATGCGTCAACAGCAAGTCTTTTGATCGATCTAAACAACGGCATCCTTGATGACAAGGATGACCGTGACGTGACTCCATTAACGTTTACGCTGCGGTCTCAGCTTGAGGGTGTTCCGCTCAGGATCCTTGCCGACCCCGAGGCCATATCGTGGTATCAACATCGAGGTACAGCCTATGAAACCTATCTACACGACGCAGCCTTGTATGGGGACGAGGCGGTAGTTGACCGACTGCTCGAACTGACATCTGCTTTGGACTCGAGCGAGGCCCGCAACGTCGCCATCTCTTATACCACTGCACAAACCAGATGGGGTGGAACCGCCCTACTCAACGCGGCTAGCTTGGGACAACTCGGGATTGTCAAGAAGTTGCTGGCTTATAGTGGGGGACGTGAGTTGAATGTTGCAGATGAGGAAGGCTGTACGCCACTCCATGCAGCAGCACGCGGCGGCCATTTGGAGGTGGTTCAGTATCTCATGAGCCAAAGAGGCATCCAAGCAGACGTTTGCGACCGCCATGGACAGTCGGCCCTTCACTGGGCTGCAAGTGGCGGCGCGGTGCCTATGATCGAGTACCTCCTCAGTGCTGGCCTCCCAGCAAACTCCAAGTCTCACTACGGCCGGAATGCGTTACTGTATGCTGTCTACAGTCACCACCCAGAGGCCACGTTATATTTGGTCTCTCGAGATGATATTGATCGGCACTGCACCGACAAATATGGAATGAACGCTCTGATGATGGCTGCTTGGCACACATATGCGGATGGCGTCGTTCGATTTGCGTCTGAGATACCCGATATCAATCTTACTGATGAGAAGGGAGACACAGCGTTGCACCATTTATGCAAGTGTCCCGGCTTGAGGTGGGAAACTGACATGGGCAATAAATTTCAAGCCTGTCTCGAGGCCTTGATCAGCAACGGCGCCGATTGGAATATCAAGAACAAAAACGGTGAGACTCCATACGATATACTGTGTGGTCGGTCCGAGGGACTCAAGTCCTACTGGGCCCGTCCTGAGTTTGAAACATGGAAAGTCTTAAAGTCAATCTGGGATTCATACCTGCCAGATACCATACCCAACTGAGAGCGATCGAATCGAACAAGATCGATGGAGGCTCCCCTTTACGGCCCTCTCGGATCAGGACACCGAAATCACACATCGCTTTAAGATATCTGGCCAAGTCCACTCACATCTTCCGTGCAAACCTCGTCGCCATTGAGAACACACATGCGAGACTTTCTACGCTTATCTTACGTGGTACATGTGGTGGGATGAACCGGGGACCAAACTCTTTCTTACAATCTCATAGCGACGTTCATTACGATCACGATGTTTTTTTTTGTTGTTGTTCAGCGTCACGTCCAAGCTTAGCACAGTCCTCTCAGCGTTAGAGCTCATGTGAATGAATGAATGATATGATTCTTGATTTAGCGTCCTTAGACTGCAATGAATACCTACCTGGCCTTGTTGGTTTGAGCAACCAGCATGCATTCCTCTCAGCTAATTTCTTCCCTTTGTCGTTCCTCCCTTGGTGACCCCTACAGCACGTCCTGTACTTGGCCTGACCTGGTCTGGCTGGGAGCTCATTGCTTGAGAAAACAAACCATTTTGTTGGATATTAGGTGACGAGGAATAAACTCGGAATATCAACCCCTCCCTAAGCGGCTTGAGCCGAAGACATCATTCATATACCTAAGATATTAGGCTGGCCTCACTTCACCGGTGAGATTCCAGGGCGTCTGCCTGTTGGGTTAGTGAAACACTCGACTTTTGTATTGGTGAACTTCCCATTTTTTGTCAAGTTACGGTGGTGACACGAATATGCAAGTGAAAGGAAATGGGAAGATACATTCGAAGTGGGACTGGGATGTAGCAATACCGTGGTTTAGGCTCGTGTTTCAAAATGACGTGTTCCCCCTGCCATTTCCCGAGGCCGAGTTTGTCTAATATCATACACAATGCTGAACATGGTTAGATGTGAAGAAGGAGCACAAGCACTTGGCTGGGTCAGGACCGTACGGCCTCAGAACACAACGTTCAACACCTTGCCGCCTCCAACGACAATTACTCTTTTCTTCTTTTCCCAGTTGTTCTTCTCCTTCAGCCACATCCGACCTTCTGCCGTCTCGAGGACAGCACGGATGATCTCCGCCTCTCGTGCCGCTGGATCGGTTCCAGCCTTGCCGTCTGCGTGAGGGGACGGTACTGGTGCTGTGAACCGTAGTTTTCCATTGATCTGCACGGCGCATGTTATGGTTGTTTTGCGACGCCGTAGAGCAGCCTCTTGTTCAAGCGTTATGACATCGCCCGTCCATGACACATCGAAGATACTCTTGCTTTCTGTGCCTGGCACCACTCTCTCCCAACATTCCTCGGCGAATGCTGGAGTGATTGGCGCCATCATCTTCAGGAGCGCGGTCACGGCGACATAAGCGACAGAGGGTGTCAGATTGTCGATGCCAATTCCTTCTAGGCCATTTGTCAGCTTGATAAGGTCCGAGACGGCTGTGTTCAGGCTGTAAATATCGCTCGAGAATGTCTGCGAGATGCTCTTGCAGGTCCCTTGCGTCAAGAGCAGCGCCTCGGCATCATTTGTGCTAAGATCTCCCAACTTAGGTAGCCTGATCTGCGAGACGTCTTGGACTTGGGTAGGCAACTCGGAGATGATGCGGTTAACTCGGCCAAACCACCTCTGTATACCAACAATCTTTTCCTCGTCCCATTGCAGCACTTCACTAACTGGTGCAGCGAAGAGAATATGGGCTCGCAAAGTATCTGCTCCAAACTTCTCAATCGCGACCGATGGATCCACGCCGTTATGCTTGCTCTTGGACATCTTCTCCCAAGTGACGTTGGGTGCTTTGCCAGAGCCTTTGATAGTTGCGGCCTCGCCGTCAAAGTCGACCTCACTGTGCAACAAGAACCGACCGCTATCCGGGTCAGAGAATGTCTTCCCATGCACCATCCCCTGCGCTATCAATTGTTGGAACGGCTCGGCATGGCCCTTGTCGCTGGAAATAAGACGTTCGCTGCACAGGAATTTGTAGATGAAACGTGCATAGAGTAAATGCAGGATGGCATGCTCGACGCCACCAATGTAGGTATCCACAGGGAGCATATCGGCTGCGGATCGCTGGGAGAAGGGTTCCAGCTCATTCGTCGCGTCTGGAAATCGCATGAAATACCAGGAAGAGTCGACAAATGTATCCATCGTGTCCGTTTCTCGCTTCGCTGGACCTTTGCAGGTCGGGCACTGGCAATTGACCCATTCGTCGATCCTATCCAGTGGATTACCGGATTGTCCTTTGATCGATGAATCGAGTCGAGGTAATACCACCGGAAGGTCTTCTTTGGGCACAGGAACAGGTCCGCAGGCTGGGCAGTGTATGATGGGGATTGGCGTACCCCAGTATCTTTGGCGACTCACCAGCCAGTCGCGAAGTCTCCAAGTTTCGACTGCTTCTGCAAGACCGTGTTTCTCCAATCCAGAGACAATCTCGGTTCTCGCCTTACTGCTTGGTAGACCCGCGTAAGGACCACATGAAGGAGTTAGCCACCCGTCATTTGTGTACGCTTCGACCACATCGGCGGCAAGCACACGAGAGGTCCCGTCAGCTAAAGGCTCTGGCGATATCGCAATTGTGACGGGATCTGAGGTTCTGTGGAGTTTCCAGAAGCTGAGATCGCGAGAGTCGTGAGCCGGGACACCCATCACTGCGCCTTCTCCGTAGTCTGCCAGCACATATGGGGCGGCATAAACGGGTAATGGCTCAGCATCTGTATCTCCGACTTGTGAAAGGGGGTTGAAGGCCGAATATGGCAGCTCGAAGCCTTCCTTGGAGTCGAGCGGAAAAGAAGCTCGCCTGTCGAGAAATTTCTGTAACTCAGGTAACTGAGCGGCCGCCCGCGCCACGAGAGGGTGTGTCAAGGAGAGTGCAATATATTTGACCCCAAACAGCGTATCTGGACGGGTGGTGAAGACATGGACAAGAGAAGAGTTTCCAGATCCATCTCTTAAGCCAAACTGGATTCGTGCGCCTGTCGAGCGGCCTATCCAATTCCGCTGCTGAGTGACGACTCTCTCTGGCCACTTTCCTCCGTCGGACAGATATTGCAGATCTCGTAGAAGGTCCTCTTTGAACTCTGTTATTTTGAAGAACCACTGGCGTAGTTTGATCTGCTGCACTAGAGCTCCTGATCGCCAGGATCGTCCATTGTGGTCGACCTGCTCATTGGCAAGAACCGTTTTATCGACAGGATCATAATTAACCAGCGCTTCCGCTTGATATGCCAAACCACGATGATATAACCTGAGGAAAATGTCTTGGGTGTGCTTGTAGAACGACGGCGAACATGTTGATATTTCCTACGAAGGATTGATCAGCGCTATGTACATGTATTCCAATCCTCTGACCTACGGCATCCCAGTCAAAACTTGTATTCATGCTCTTGAGCTGTTGTTTCATCTTTGCAATGTTATCATCGGTCCAAACAGCAGGATCAAGACCGCGCTCGATTGCGGCATTCTCTGCTGGGAGTCCAAACGCGTCCCAGCCAGTTGGGTGAAGCACATCATAACCTCGCATTCTTCGATAGCGGGCGATCACGTCGGATATGGTATAGACTCGAAGATGACCCATGTGAAGAGACCCAGACGGGTAAGCAAACATTGGTAGCACATAGGACTTATGTAGGGAACTTGATTGCCCTCCGGCCTTTGGCTGGTTTGCCCATCTCTGCTGCCATTTCGCATCGATGGTTCGGAGGTCCAGGCGAGGAACCTGAGCGGCAGCTCGGACAGCGGTGGTGTGTAGGCTTCGTACACAGAGCAGCCTGGCACACTGACGAACAAACGACCTCCTCTGCATAACCTCCAACCCCTCCACCACCGGTTGGGCGCAAGAATAACAAGGAAATGTGAACCGCGACAGTTTTAGTCGGTGGAGAGGAATGCGCCGCAGGGAAATACACGACATTGTTTGATAGGAAGGTTGGCCGAGTCTCGTGACTGCGCAACCATAAACTTCAACTCCACTCAGTTTCTGTTGATCTCTTCAAGTCCATCTCATCATACAACTTTGCGCAATGTCAACTAAGCTGCCTCAAGACCTGTCTTCCTTCGATCGTTGATGTTTGAGGCTCTTCTTTTGTCTCATACCCCCCCTCAGATCCCGTGCCGAAAGATCCAAGGCGCAAAGATGACAGTTCTTAGTGTCACACCACATCTTTGTACCGCACGAACTGTGTTGACGCAACGCAGCTCGATGGCCAGCTTAGAGATGGATCAGGAAGATCACCATGCTTTGATGAGCAGGCCCATAGACCCAGGAAGCAGCAGTATCTCCTACAAAAGCGTGACTCTTGGTTGTCGGCGCACTACCGGTTCAAGATTCAGGGGCCAACCTGACCGAGTGACTAGGAGCCTTCTCGCTTCGAATTTCCTTCTGCCGCCATGGAGACAACAGCTTATCATGCACTGGACTGAGAACATCTTGCGTGCCGTCAATGTTGCCATGTGCATTTATGTGCTTTCATGGCCCTGTGCGTTCAGGTAAGTCGAGTACTCTGGTGTTCAAGGTTGTCTGCTGGCTTGCCACGCGTATCCTATACGGAGCGATTATTTCCCGTATGCGCACCGTCTCCGTCTCCAAAGATATATACATATGCGTCAAGACAGAGACAAGATTTGCATCTACAAGGCTGAGCGATATGAAAACTCTCCTGGTACAGGTCACATGGTACGGACGCTGGTGTGAGTTGTGACAGAAAAGCCCTGGAACATGTGCCTCACCCAAAGGACTCAACAACTTTACATCTCTGGCACCTGTCGCCTTATTGGTCCTTTCTGTTGTCACCTTGCTTCTGCCATTCACGATTTGAATCAGTGCGCGGTGCGCACAAAGCATGTGAGATACCGCGCCTCTTCTTTCTTCTCTCACTCACTCTCTCACTTAACGTGCCTCGATCTGGACAATTGCCTCTGATCCCACTTGTCGGAGGCCTGTCAGTCTTCCTGGCAATAACAGAACTACTGTTTTGTCGTGGTAGTGGCCGAGGCAACTTGCTGCTTCAAGATCACTCGGATTCTCAATTACCCTTGACCTTCACAGACTGAGAAATTTCGGACTCACCTCACCGCCCACCCTGCTTTGTCCCTCACAGACAGTAAACCTCCTTGCTTTTGTCAATATGGCACTCAGCAGTGCTTCGCAGATGAAAGCCATCAACACGGGTAGGAAGGCATGACTTTTCGTGTCTAGACTTGAACTAACCACACCTTCTCTAGGACACTGCACGCCAACAGCGACCTCTTGTCGTCCTGCCAATGTCCCCTCTCCCGACACCAGCATGCCAGATCTGGAGATGAGCATTTCTCTGGAGCTACAGCCTAGGAGTGACAAGGGTACAAAGATGGATGGCGAGGTGCATGACAGCGACTGTGCTCCTCAACCCGTGCTCATGTCCAAACCTCGAGTCTCCAGCATCCAAGCTCCCACTATTGAATATCCGAAGAATCATTTACTCGGCATTCCTCTAGAAGTTCGCGACACCATTGTAGGCCTGGTTCATCCGATCAAGCAGGTGGTTGGTGCTCGCCCTTCCACTGGCTGTGCGACATTTCAGCTCGTCTGCCGTCAGACGTATCACGAAACATACTGTTACTTCAATACCGAGACCACCGTACTCGCACCAGCCAATCGACTTGAAGAATTCCTCGGGAGATCGCTGAACATCGCCACAATCAGAAGCAAGGCTTACCGGAGCGTCAGAAGCCTCTTTCTCGAAGTTCCGCACAACAGCGACCCGATTGTATTCCTCCAACTGGCCGAGGTCTTGAAACATTCAATCCGGCTTGAAGAGCTGCACCTGTTCGGAATCGGGGCAGATGATTATGGAGAAAACACGAGTTCTTCCGCCCATCCTTGTGGAAAACATAACACTTGGATCATGCCAGCAGCCCGCAAGCTATCCATTGATGGACAGCAGTACCAATGTCGCGTGGCTATGGTCAACAGCATCCCATGGCTAGAGAGGCTAAGGGTTCTAGTTCTGGACAACCTCAACCTTCCTTTGCTTCAATCGCATGTTCTCAAAAACAAACCACATCTGGAAACATTGTACATCGCAGCGGATCCACGAACCGTGCTGCATGGGGCGTACGCGACCAAGGTCGCCTATACAGTTGGCAACCTCATCTTCCCGCCGGACGAAGAGGCTCCTCCGGTCAAACAACTCCGTGTCGATTCCAATTCCATTCTCACTGCGAGTCAGATCACCTTGAAGACGACCAGAACTCTAGAAAGTCTCGAGTTTGTCATGCCCGATATGTTGTTCCAATCGCATAGGAACAGAATCGACTTCTACAGGGAAGCCACCATTATGTTCCATAGACTCCACATTTTTGGGAAACGATTGCGTGAACTCAAGATCTGCGTCCATGGCACCATTTCGGAAGACTGCCATCGACACGCAAATTTCATGGGAGCTCTCAAAGACTGCATTTCACGCATGAGATCTCTGCAGCTCATCGAACTCCACGTCCATGCTCAATCGCCTTGGTTTGCTCAAGAATTCATTGATGCGGTACCTCCGTCTGTCACTCGACTCTACCTCACCGACCTCCTCGTCCAGAGAGATGTCAGTAACATCTCACACTTCGTTGGTGACAAAACCAGGACGCCTTTGTGGTATTCGAGCGAAGTCGAAGATGCTTATGCCATTGGAGAGGATCTTAAGAGAACAGATTACATCGAGTTCAGCCACAATCGCCTGGCCTTCGTAGGTTACGAGTACGAGGAGAATGCTGCGAAGGGGCAAGCCAAAGCTATGGACAAGTTTCTGAAGCTCAATGGTAGAATGTTGGACAAAGAACGAAACCGACACCTGGCTCCACTGGAGGGGGACCACATACCGTTCAAGAAGGGCAGCATTGGAACCACTGGGCTGACCTTGACATCTCAAGGTGAAGGACCTGCCCGCACACAAGCAAAAGTTGAGAAATATCGCAAAGTCCTGGACAAGTGCGGCTTGGGAGACAATGAATATTTTGGGAACGAAAATGTTGCAGCAGCCATCTTTGAGACCGAGCCCGCAGCCAAGGGTGGCAACTACAGCTATCCGGTGACTCTAGAGGTTGAGAAGGAGTTCAAGTTTTCCAACCATTGGCTGAGCAAGTGACGGATCCAGCAACATCTTTGGAAACGGCTAGCTGGGCCTAATGAATGGACAGTACTGGAGCTTGACATCTAGAGTGGGTACGAAGAGACAAAGCACACTCGCGCTTGTTGGGCGCACAGATCCCTTGCTGTGGTTATCCGTTTATTGGGAAATTCAGGGCATCATTATCTTCGAGGTAACGGAGAAAGTGTGGTGTGGATAGTTGGGAGACCCTCAAATAGATGGCATCTTGAAGAAGAGACCTTGACGGAAAAAAGCGAAGAAGTATTCCAATAGAACGATCAAATCAGTGACTTGTTTGCTGTACCTTTAAACTTTGCCCCAGTGATCACGAGACTCTTCACTGGTAAAAGTATCCGAGTACGAGGTACAACAAGTACAAATCTCAATGTGGATGCGTCGGGTTTGATCCGACGTCCCCGGCACCACAGATCGACAGGCCATCGTTTGGCGTGTGTCAGACTACAACTTTGTCTTCCGCGTATCAGGGCCTGGGATCTGAAGTGGAAAAATACCGGCCCTTTCCCGAGTAAGGTCCTTCGCATTCTGACCTGTTCACTGACTCAAGCATTGCAGGAACAGCTTTTCCTTGATAAGCAAGGTCGCTCAAAATGCAGCGAGATCCAGCATCTCCTGCCTCTCATACCTCTGCCTCAGCACAAGCCGACTACAACCTCTCACCTCCTTCGCTATGGCAGGATGGTCGGAAACGGAAGAATGCTCCGCCTGGCTCGCGGAGCGTCGATACCCTCACGCCCGAACAGCTCGCCAAAAAGCGTGCCAATGACCGTGAAGCCCAACGCGCAATCCGAGAGCGGACCAAGCAGACCATTGAGAACCTGGAGCGGAGAATACAGGAGTTGACATCCCATCAGCCATATCAAGAGCTCGAGGCCGTCATCAGACAGAAAGATGCTATCCAAGCGGAGAATGAGGAGATACGCAGGAGGCTTGCTTCAGTCATGTCCATCATTCAACCGATTGTAGGAGCGCAGGGATTGACTGGTATTCCTCTTTCTACTCTCTCTTCCTCTCCAGTCTCGTCTTCTCATCTTAACCGTTGTTACTGTTAGATCTTGCGACGGCTGCGCAGCACAATGTCCAGGCTGGTCTGATTCAGACACATCCTGTTCTCAATCCTCCGTTTCCTCCAAGCAACGGCACACAAGCCAGCCCAACCTCCTTCCATATCCAGCGAAATGGGCAGACTGCCTTCTCCGTCTCTCCCATTCTGTCACAAGGCCAGTCAGAAACACCACCGCATCCTCCACAGTTGGGAGGAGAAGGAATCGAGGATCACAGGCCTTCACCCACGTCAAGAGATGCACTGAACAACCAACGAGACAACCTGCAACGGAGCCTTGAATTGAATGAGGGTGGGGAGCGTGTCAACTTCGGTTTTCTGCTCGATCTTTTGGGACAACGAACTGGCAATGCACGCGCACATA